>JAQIWU010000897.1:0-20539 GCA_034696445.1 Isotomiella minor | reverse complement strand
CTGCATCTGCGTTCACATGGACATTCCTCTCTCTCTGGCATGAATTTCTTGGATATCTTTGACACCGTTCAATTCAATTCTTCTCTTTGGTCCTTAATAAATTAATTAAAACGTACAGTCAGTCAGACGCTATCATATCCTCGTAGAATTGTTCTCAATTTTTAGCTCAAATGAATTTCCACTCGCTAATTTATATTCTGAATACGGTAGAGGGGATAATAAATGGATGTAATAAATCATTAATGAAATATGATGATGGTGGATTAAACCAAATTGCTTTCACCCAATCCGACAATGTTGATTTTTTCTTTTTCCTTGGCCTAATAAGTCAAAATACTGGGCTAAGAGTATGACAAATGTAATCACATAATAAATTATAGGATGAAAATAAGAACTTTATAAATAAGTAGCCCATGAAGACATGATAAGAAGCATTACACTCTCCATCCATTAAGCTTTTTTCTATCCGTATGTCTTGCTTAATTTTCCGTTGTTAATCCAAGTATGGTTCTAACCACCTCCTGTCTTTCTCTCTCTCTGCAGGAGGATGGAACATCTTGAACGAAGTTAGGGTAGGACGAGCTCCAAGTTTTAAGTAACAATTATTTTAGCCCAATAATTTTTACCGTCTCTCGTAACTTATAAAGAAAGAACCAGGAACTGCATAAGTTGTCATGATTTCAAGGGAGACATTACCATCGGGAAAAGCAAACTGTTAACTTCCACAAGGCAATTTCACGCCCTTTCAACTCTTCCTCGACCTGCTGCTACAAAAGAATATAGGAATGGAAAGGAATCCTCCATAGGGAGAGGATCAAAAGTGCATAGCTTCAGTTGGGTGAAAGGGAAGGAGAGACACATCGTGGAAATGGCATTGTAAAAGGAAAGTTAGGTGAAAGTAAAATTTAAATGGTCATGGTCCACCTCGTCCAAGAATGATCACATTCCTCTTCCCATTTACTTTCAGCTTCATTTACATGGCATGCTTGTATTATTCTCCCCCTCCGTGTCTCTTTCATCTCTCTCTCTCACGAGTTGATGATGATTATTCCATGGTTCTCATAGTCCATGGGTGAAGATGAAGACTCAAAGTTTCAGGATGAGTGCGAACGAGGGAAGCAAGTGATTATATGGGCACAAAACGTAGTAAAATGTCTTCATTTATGGCTGGTGAGAGAGGCGATGTGTCTTCATAAGGGTGACCGACAATGGGCTATCTTGTCACCAAAAAGTCCTACAAAACCAACCATCGCATACGTTAGCCAAAACAAACAAAACCCAAATGGACGAGAGCTTCTCTTCAAAAGCACTGAATAAATAAATGGTAGTCCATAATTCTGAGCATAGTTTTGTTTGCTTTATCGCGAGTTGAGATTGAGATTTGAAATAAAGAGCAATAGCACATTAGCAAGCAAATAAATCGAGGTGAACAAATGAAGATCGCATTTATTTTATATCTATTGCTTGAAAGCATCCAAAGTGAGTCCAAATGTGTTTCATGTAACATGTCTATGTTGATCTTCTCTAACCTCCATGGTCTCGGTCCAAGTGACGCCTTTACGCCACATGCCAAATTTTCTAGGATTGTTCGAGGTTCGCCCAATCATGTCGCCTCCATTGTGACAGGTCCATTGTCTCCAATACGTCGTAGCTCAATATTGAACCTCTATTCCAATTCCAATGGATTATCCTGGATCCCTTGTTGACGAATGTCCAGCTCTCTCCCATCCCACTGAATTTTATGGGGTCAGCATGTCCTGCTTTATTGACATTGAAGATGTGCTAATCCCGCAAGGACAAAAACATCTGTTGGTAGACCCTAAACGTATGCCGGAATGTTTGTCTTGGTCCAGACTTTATATTTTGATCCATATTTCATGGCATGCATGAATCGGTTGACGTTCTGGAAGGAGTTGTGTAACAACCGGAAAGGAAAAGATATATTTGTATACGAAAAAGAGGTTTGATGAGATGAGACGGGGTGAGGTGAAGGAAAGGTGAAAGTAGTGGTTTGTCCTTTACGCTGTTCCTGCTACCACCACGACTCGTCTAAGTTTGTTGCAGTTGGTGGTTGAGGGTACGATCTCTGTTGGTAGGAGTGAATAGTCAGAAAGTGGTGGTTATGCGGTTCGTCTGGTAAGTAAATCTGCTTACGCCATGTTGCACAGACAGAGAAGAGAAGAAGAAACAGTCTTCACTTAAAGTAGTGTAACTTTGATATTGAAATTTTACACCCCTTCGTTGCGCTACAGTTCCTCAGAGCGAGGAGCACTACTTCTCTCCATATAATCTCTCCGTCCATGCTTCCCAGTGTGGAGGAATGAATGTGAGTCTTAAGTATTATTACATTACAAAATTGAAGAGGGAGAAAGGAAGGAAGAAAGCAGTCACTGCTACTTTCAACAGAGAAGAACTCCTACCTCTGCTTGAACGGTTGAGTGGATTCTTTAGTCGCATACACTTTCTTCCCTCTTCTTGGTATAAGCAGAAGCATTTCATTTTAGTGTGAAAGTAACAGTGTGAAAGGAAGAAAGAAAAGAAAGGAGGAAAGAAGAAGAGTGGAGAAAGTGGAGTTGCTTACACAGTGTCCCAAGGGTCTTTTCCTTATCGTGTAGCTGATCACGTTCAGTCTTTCTAATCCCCTTATCCCAGACAAATGAAGGACCCTTGTAACATCAATCATCCATGCGACTGATCCTCCTCCGATAGACTACTCATGCCACACCACCACCATTGCTCCACGTTAAAGAATTCCAACCAAAGCTAAGCTCTTTAGCTCAACCTTCACTCTTCAGACTTGCTGTAGGTTTAAAGCACTTGCTTACTTCACTTCCTTCCAGCCCCTTACCTATGGATGAATGAGCAAGCAAGCATGTACGAAACTGATTGCGAATGAATGAATGAAACGAGAGTCGCCTGGTCTAACAAAGAGCAAAGTTAAATGTACCAACAACTCTTTCTCTATACCCTCTCCACCCGTTAATTCATTCATTCCCTATTTTCGCTTATTATTATATTATTCAGTTTGTCTCAGTGGTGACACTATGTCAACAGCAACACCATCGGCAGTGTCAACCATACAGCTTTGAACAGTACATTAGTGGCTTGGCTAGGAACTAAAAGTACATAGTGACAGAAGAGTTGAATTTGCAGATTGAAGATACAACATGGTGACCCAAAACATCACTGTATCAAAATTTCCATGCCACTTTAATATCAGGAGCAGCAGAAGTTATGCAACTCATATCGTGCCAGCTCTCAAATTGCATCCACATATTTGCGTCCACTTGCTTTCATAATGGCACAGTCTGTTGAATTAATCTAATCTTAGTAATCTTGAGTTGAACAAGAAAAGAAAGCAGAGAGGACAGGACAAGTGGATATGATGCAAGGCAGGCATAAAAAGGAATGAGAAAATATACTCCAAGCTTTGTCCTGTGCAATGTTCTCGTACATCTTTGTCCATTATTGCATAGTGTAAGAGTGGCTGGGGAGTTTTAGTACTATTGTTGCAACTACAGAGCTCTATCTTTCACCTAATCTTTTGTTCCGCCAGTCCTGGTACAGCTTTCCTCAATTTCCTCTTCCACCCAAGTCAACTCTCACTAACGACACCACTTGCATCTTGTGCCTCACTCTCTCACTCTTTCCTTTTACCATGCGAAGAAAGTAAAGTGAAAGCAGAGCAAATACACTTGCCATTGCAAGCCAAGAGTAAAACATCCAATGCTCCTTTCCTGCCGTGCCTTTTGCTGACACCCTGTTTGAATCTCTGCTTCTTCTTCTTCTTCCTTCTGAGTCTGCTTTCCGTTCGATACTACTTTAGGCATTAAGTATGAACCTCTTTAGAAATTCATGTCGTTAACTTCCTTTCCCTCCTGCTGCGTTCTGCTCTACTCCATTTTTGAAGGCGAGAGTTAAATTAAGCAGCATGGCTGCTGCTGCTGAGGAAGAGTTGTTGTAAGAAGAAAGACTAGCATTATATTTGTGTTTAAAGTTTAGCCGTCACGTTGTTCATTTCGTATGAAGCTTGTTCCAGATGTGCATGTGCATGCGTACATTTATCTTAAAATCCTCAAGATCTTATCTGCATTTAGGCTGTGATGACTATCTAATATGATAGTGCATCACTTTGAAGAAGTCTCGCCAAATGAGCTCGTTGATACATGGATAGGTATTAGTCAGAAGAAAGTCATCTCGAATGGAAGAATTAAGCTTTCAATTGGTAAGAAAGGTAAGTTGGTACGGAAACAGTGATTGACAATAGAATCGGCCAGACGGACAGACGAACAAAAATGAAATCCTGAATACCAGTCACCAGCTACATTTCTGCAGTGATGCGAAAATAACCTGTGGCTGATGATGGCAAAACTTGCTGACATTTCATTTGTCGTTGGAAAGGCATAAGCTAGAAAAGCGGTAATGCAATACTCACAGAAAAGGGAAAGTTAATTCCTTGGATGCTGATTGTTCAAAATCAAAATTAAGTGTTTGTGCACATTGTGTGCTCAATGTTGGTGATTGGCGTTAGCTATGGGCATCATGACTACAGTCAAATTAGGCTCTCTTTCCCCTTTTGCGTAGGTAGAGCGAGTCTAAGTTGTGCTAACTCAAGTCCATAAGTTAAGTAAAGATGAGATATTTAATTGTCCAATTTGCATCTTGAGTAGGCACCCTCTCATCTCGGCTCATGCACTTGCCACAAAATAAACTCCGCTCTCTCTCCCAAAACTTCAGCATGCTTAAGAATGGATGCTTTCACCAAGTCACGGCTCAACGCTCTATGGCTCGACGATGACTGAAATTACCATTCATAGTCACTGAAATGTTGAACGGGGAAAATGTGGGGGCTTGGCATAGTTTGATAAGAACCTAGTCGTCATTCTTACGTATTCATCAAATCTCAATATTTCTTATTGGATACTTCATATTTTCCCATTCCCCTCACAACAAGAGCACGAGGGACGAAGGAAGGCTGGCCATTGTTTGAGAATGATTACTAGCTTGCCGTGGATGTGGACATAAAAAATTCATCTTAAACTTAAAAATCTTTTGAGTGACGGTATTTTTCGATTATGGTGAAAAGTGAGAGGCGCAGAATGAAGTGAAGTGAGGTAAAGTTACGACACGTGAAAGTTTTATTTCTTCCCTTTCTCCCCTTTAACTTTCTTTCTTCTTGAAACTTTGAGACTCAGAGAGGAAGAAATTTTTGCCCCTGACCGGCATACTAATGTCTGACACAAAAATACACCATAGACCAGACCATAATCTCAGGAAACTAACTAGTCACGCTTCCTGACATACCCGCAATGAAAATGGATACCCACAATATGCCTCACGCGCTTTTTGTAATAATCGCTTCTGCAAGTTACAACCCTTCAATTGGGAACCTGAAACGGCCCATGAAACATGGAGTCTACAGTGTTTATTATGTCACTGAAAACCTTTTATGTACGTTCATTCAAAGAGTTTTAAAATAACGACAATGGACTTGATTGTTCCCCAATTTCTTGCAGGGGAGCATTTTTGCAGCAATGGTTGTCAAATTTTTGCATCTCCTAACTGGAGAAATAATGGGCCTCACACGGATGTTTTACGCTGTACTAAGGAATTGTGTTAAGCCTCAATTAAATTTTGAAGGTGGAGTTTGAATCGTTGCACCAACTTCAACACCTACAAAATATGTCGGCCCCACAAGTAGTTAAATGCCATAAAATGTTTTAGTTCGGGGTTCTCTTGACGACGTGAAACGAATGTAGAGTTTCAAGTCCAATTGAAAGCTTCTTGTCAAACTTCAAAAGTGGAAGAGCCATTCATGTCTTTAAGCTATATTTAATGAGTGAATGGGTAACCAACTGTTGATTGAACACATTTCATTTCAATCATAATTTGAGATCATTTCTCTACAAAAAAATGAAAAAACCAGCGACGCTCACAGACTGATGATCAGGGAAGTTGGCGATGTGATAACGGTTGGATTAAAAAACTAATCGCCTGAAGACATTCCCCTTATCAATCATTCAGTAACGCTGAGATGGATAGTTTCCCATTCCTTCCTCCTCAATCCATTTTATTCCGTGCTTTCACTTCACTCTGCTTGCCTTTCACAAATATATATGAACTCCCAAGGATCTATGAGTTTGGAATATAAAGAGTAGTATGCACGAGAAATAATACTTGCAACTTGTGATAAAACGTACAAAGTTATTGTTTTTCTTTATTAATTTTGATGGCGCTTTCAAAAGAGCAGCAGGGATAGGTTCCCGACTGGAGGGAGCATTTGCGTGCAACATGGATAATTTCGTTAATTTGAGGCTGAGGCCACTGCACGAAACCATCGTTGCTACTTGGGGAACAGTGGTAAGACTCCCTTCAAGTATGATATGATCCCACATTAGGAAAGGCATTTCTCACTCCTTTATAAGGACGACGATGATGACGAAGATGATGGTTTAAAGATAGACCTGTCCCTCATCCTTTTGCTTCGCCTCTATCCGTCAACCTATCTGCAAAACTCTATATAGACGAGAGGGAGAGAGGGAGAGAGAGTGTATGTGACTGGTATCTTTTCTCTTTCTCCATTATTATTTCCTGCTTTCTCTTTTAACTTAAGTTAACTTATTCTGTATGTGATGCACGGTTACTCTGCTGCTGCGTCGCATCAGCGTCCTCCGGCTAACAAAAACAGTCCATGAATTACAATGAACTTATTGTTCTCTTCTCTGCCATTCCATTCTCCAAAGCAAGTTTAACTTCAATCACACATCCTTCTTCCAGAGTCCCTGTGAGAAGAAGAAGAAGAAGAAGGAGAAGGGCATGGACGTACAGCAGACAACTATCATCTTATCCTCCAATCATTCTTTCTTTCCTTCTAAATTCTCCTGTCTTTCCAATTTGTTCATTCTTTATATACTTAAATCAACCTGACTGACTCAGCCTGACTTGTTTGCCTCTCTCTCTCTCTCTCTGCTTCTTTTTATAAATACGTACACGTACCGTTCGTTCAGCCAAACTAAAAGTTCAGCTCGAATAGTTGAGGGAGAAGGGAAAAAAGAGTGAGAGAGAAAAGAGAAAGTGCTTGTTGGTTTGGTTCTCGGAGGTGAGGAGAAAGTGAGTGAAAATAAGTTGGAGTAAAATTGGAACGGATGGAAGAGAGAGAGAGAAGATGAGTCTAGTCAACTCAGCATTTTACGCTTCCCATCTTTTCAATGTCCAATAATCACTCAATGTTCTGTTCCTCTCTCTCCTTTGTCGAGAAAGCGATGTGATGTTTTTGGATGGAGAGAAGGCATTGTGTGTATGTGTGTGTGTGATGCAGTCCTGCTTTTTCCATTCTTCTCCTTTTAACAAGTCATTCGTCTCAAACCATTTTGATATCATGGAATCATGTGCCTGCCTCCGCGTATCTCAGTACAGTACATGTAAACACGTCCAAGTGAAAGTTGAAGAGAGAGAGAGAAAGCGAGAGATGGATGAAAGTAAATAAATATGGAGCGTGAAGCCACAACCGAACCAGCCAGCCTTCCTTGTCTCCGCATTGGCATAACTGATTGACTAAACATCGTGTATTCGTATTCCAATTGACTTTTCGTCTCATACTCACTCACTTCCTGCAAAGACTTCCATCCAACAAACAGGTAGACACTTGGCATGGGTGGAATGAGATTGTGGTTTATTGTGGAGAAAGCATCTTTCCTAACCATCCTGGCATGGCAACGAAGACGTGATGAAAACGTGAGATACAGGGCAAGTAGTGCTGCTGATGATGTGATCAGGATTTAAGGTCAGAAATTTTTAGAAAGAAAGTTAGTTGCCCTAACTTTCACTTGCCGTTGACTCACAGGGCTATAATATAGACTGGACATCATGTCTTGTGGTTGACAGACATGAAGAAGAGAAGGTGAAGGGAGTGTCAAAACACCTAGAAGTTAATATCTCATCCCAAAACCTGCGGTTAATCACGACCTACCTACCTACAGAGTTTTGTTAGATAAAAGGGAACATGGCTGACTTGGACCCAAACTTGGTTCTTTCTTTCCGAGATGTTTGAGTATGCTCAGCAAGAATTGGAGGATAATAATAATTAAGAACCAAAGGGAAACCGATAAAAGTAGGCACAAACGGAAAGAAGGAGGAAAGGATGGAATAGAAATAGAAAAGTCGAGCATTTTCCACACCTAACAAGACGAGGGATGTGATTTGCATACAAGAGAACGGACGGGACTGTGAGAAAAGCCCCTTGCATCCTGTGACTGGCTCAAGAGAAAAGGCAGGAAGCAGGAGGACGAAAGAATTACCACTTTCCCCTCTCTCTCTCTCTTCTCTGCCTGCACTGCAATGCAACACTTCCAATACCAATATATTATTATTATTATTACATACTGTCTTCTTCAACTCTTCACCCTAAAGACCCTTTACTGCCTCACCACCACATCCACCATACCCTCCCATATAACAATAATAATACGAACAGAGGCTTCTTATACCACTTTTCAGGCTTTTCTAAAAGTAGGGGCGTCAATGGCGATGGTGGTGAAAGCGGAGAGAGTGAGAGAAAGCAAAGCAATCCAAATTCTCAACCCAATCCAATCCTCTCACACTTGCCTTCCAAGTACTTCCGCAATGCATAAAAATATCATCTTTTAGATTTGGATTTGTTACTTTGATTTTTTTTTATTTTTCTCCTTTAGTCGCATCGGTCTCTTTCTCCCTCACATCTGCATTCAGAAGACTACTTGTAATAAAAGCCATGAATCATTTCAGAGCCGAGTTGTTGTTGAGGAAGGTTTTATTTCACATCCACTCCGCCTGACTCCAAATAATCCAAAAGCCAGTTCGTTTTTCTTCAAAAAAAAGTGTAGAAATGGGGAACGACGACGAGGATGTAGGTAGGTATGCTGCTGGCTGCTGCTGTGACATTTAAGAAGACTTGTGTGACTTTCTCCTCAACACTTCTGGAATTAGACTTCAGTGGAGTTTCTTCTCCGACTTTCCCAAATTTAATTTTTGTTTGAGTGTGAACAATCCTGTACCCACACTCACTGGTTTGCCAAGTACAAGTCGAGATGATGGGTTTGATAGATCGTCATGTTTCCCTGGAATGACACACAGAAACATTCATTTAACTTTTTGCTATGCAGCAAACGAAAGGAAAGCAAAGTGAGGAGGAAAGCGATGGCAAATGCCATCCATCCCAGAAGGCAACAGCAGGGGCACGCAGCAGAGAGAGTTTCATTCGCAGTGGTACTAAGTATTTTCATCAACTGCTGTTACATGGCATTACGCTGCCTGGGAGGACTAACAGTCACAGTTGTTCCTGCAATAACAGGACATGACTGCAGTGGTTGGTTGGTGGATCTGGTTGTTCACAGTGAAAGTAAAATATATCAAAGGGACGGTCGGTTGGTGATGATTACTCACTCCCTGCACACTTGGATCATCATCACCACCAATATTGCTACCCCCACCAACCAACCACTGTTAGGACGAGGGAGGAAGACAATATATCAGGCAGAGGCGAGAGAGAAAGTGAGGAATGGATGTAAAAGTAGGAATTGACTGGGCCTAGGCCTTTCACGTACCCGTGAGAGCAGCATCACGAAGGAAGCTGACAACCGTCTCAAAGCTCATTTGATGCAACGGACTGGCACTAGACTCAATCCCAATGCGGTTAAATGGTCTATACGATCCGGAGAAAGTCATATAGTCAGCAATCAAGGTTAGATGTCTGGGATCAATTACAATCCCATAGGCTTTGAATACGTCTGTCATCTCTTTTACAATTACACGCGACGCGGCCTCAATCCCATAATGCTCTGCCATCGTGTGAATGTTGTTGCAATGAAGCCTGTTCAAATCCAGGAGGTCACGATATTCCGCCATGGCTAAAATGTTAATCCCTTCTGTCTTCAGCAGCATTTGGGGCTTTATTAAAAATGCTCTGGTTATCTGCGGCACTTGGTGAATTACCGACTTGTCACAGACGGTGCGAAGAACCGTGCTCATGTTCAACTTCTCCACGGAGAGCGGAACACTAATTGTCAGTGTACACCATTTCTCATTTTCTCTATCAAATTCGTAATCTTGAATCATATCATCAGAGGCAATCACACACTCTATTCTTGCGTCATACATCGACGAGGGGATTTTGTTAACCGCCGTCGTAGACTCTCCTTCGCCGTCTTGTTCCACCTCTCTTCCAACGCTATTATTATTATTGGCTCTGCTTTCATCTTCCAATTCCAACTCATCATTATCCTCATCTCCCAAGACTTCTCGCTCTTCCTCCTCTGGTGCGTCGTACTCCTTTTCTCCCTGTCTTGCTCTACGATTTTGCTGGGTCGCATCAGCATCTTCTGGTTCTGGCTCTTCGTCCGAGGATTCATGCCCTTCACCCATCCCACGACGTTCCTGTTCCTCGTACAGATTTGTTCTAATTCCCTCAGGTTCTTCATCATTGTCACCAGTGTCTCCTCCAGCTCTTCCTTCTTTCACTGAATCAATCCCGTATTCTTTCTTCTGTTTGGTAAGGCGACGTATGTGGGGCAGGAGGCGGGATCTTAGGAAACTTCTTTCAAAATATTCCAGAATGTTTCTGGGTCTCACACAGAATTTCCCGACAAATTCTGACTTCTTCAAAAACATGAAGTTTAACCGGTAGACTCTGGAGTGGGAGTAAGGATTCACCAACTCCGATATTTCGACGTACTCCAGCACCTGTGCCATCGTCACACTAGTTAGTTGCAGCCGTAATTTCTCTGCCTGTTTTTCGGTAACTCCGGACTTGAACGGAATGTCCATGCAGGGCGTCTTTATGTTTGCTGATGCAACCATTAAAATTTCCCTCAATCTGGGAATTCCTAGGGTAACATTCATTTCACCTCTTCCGGCAAAATGAAAAGTGTTCAATGTCATTTGAGTGGAGGGTTCACCAACTGACTGGGCAGCAAGAATGCCAACAGCGTCTCCTGGAGTACTTAGAGCTTTCATTGCTTTGTCGTAAACTACTTTTCTGAACTTCTTTGGATTAATATTGGACTTGGAGCAGTGTCGATTTATCATTTCTTCCAAGTTTTCTGATATCACAGAGAAGTTTGAGAAGGGATGTAAATAACTTAACAAGGGAACTGGAGTGACGACTGGAGGGTACCGAGATTTCTTTTTCTGACTTAGAGATGCCCACATTGTGCACAATTGTTCCGTTTGTAGCAGTCGACCTGTCTTAGGATTAATTCCATGCAAATGCTGAACAGAACCCGCATTTTCCATAGCAAATTTGAGAAAACCACTGGAACGTTGTCTTCCTTCTCCGATGGGCCTTTGCGACTGCTCCGACTTCCAAAGGGCAACCTGTCACGAATAATCACGTTATCAGCATCTCAAATAAAGGTATTTTCCACCGAGATACCTGTTTTTTGTTATCTTTTATCATTTCCTGGTCTCCCAGGTCTTTCACTCTTTGAAAGGACTCCTCTCTAAAAAGCGTTTTGGTAGTTTCTTCCAGAAATCCTAGTTGTTTCTCTTTCAAATATTGAGATTTGCAAACATCCAATCCGTCTTCGCCATACAAAAACTAAACGCGGACAAAGACAAAAAATCAGTCCGATATGAATTTAATGCATAATACAAACATCATACCTGGACTACACTTCCATCACTGTCTCTCACCGTCCCGTCGTATTGCGTTACAAGCCCTTCTAACAACTTGACAAGACATCTTTGTAAGTAACCACTTCGGCTTGTCTTTACTGCCGTATCAATAAGGCCCTGCAAAAGTGAACATCAGTTAGCAAGGCACGAGTTGGAACTACCCAACGTGGGCAACATACCTCACGCCCAGCCATACAATGGAAAAAGAATTCCTGTGGTCGAATTCCTGTAAGAAACCTTCCAGCTATGAAACCGCCGGCACGAGGTGACACGTCATAGGTTTTAAAACTAGGCAATGATTTTCCGGAGATTGTCAAAGGTGGACGTTTTCCTTCCAATTCGATCTGCCCGAGAGCGCAAGACATTTGCATTGTATTAACTGTTGACCCTTTGGCACCAGACTGAACCAACAATTGAAGATTGTTTTGTGGGAAAATGCTCACAAGACCGTATGGAAGACATGTTCTGAAAAATGAAAGACAGTTGTAAATGAGAAAGCTTTTACTTTAATGCACCTACTTGTTAATCTGATTGGTAAATTGGTCCAACGATCTTTTGTAGCATAGATCCAAGAACGCCCTACTTTTTCCGCCATCTTTTGTTCTGTGGACTTGTTCTAATTTTTCGTACACAAGGGAATTATCACTGTCCTCTGGTATACTGACCCCTGCGGCGGCAGCTTTGGGACCAATCTGACTGGCTTCTATCATGTAATGGTGGCGAAGATCATCCGCCTTTGCTGTCACCAAAACATCTTTTACCCCCAGTGTAAATCCCTCCCACTGTAAAAAGTTGGTCATTAATCGCGAAAACGCAGTTAGGAGAGCCCCAGCAGCTTCACTTCCATACAGCTGTAAAAAATTAATGTAATGACGACCATCAACCCCCAAACATTAACTAAACACAAATTTACCTCATAAAATGCATGAATTAAACCGTATGGTGTAGCACCCATCTGCACCTTATCCAGAACTCCAGAAAGAAGCTCTCCCTGCCTAAATATCACCACAGATTCTGACATATCGTCCCCGTGTATAGGACCTCCATACTTCCACACTTTTGTTTCACATTGAACCCATTCCTAATTCAAAGGAAAATAAGACGTACATTATTATAGAAATTGTACAATATGTTTGGTTTAAAACTTACTTGTGCTTTAATTTTAGCACCCGAGTGGAACGAGAGGGGAAATTTGCCATGTGGTATCAAATTCTTCACAACGCTTGATATTACTTGTTTGCCAGACCATAGAAATTCGGGCTTCATAATTGCAGGACGTTCTGTATGAATACATTTAGGACTGCTGCCCAATGCGAAGTTAACCAGTTGATGATAGTCTCTCTGATTAAAAAACCTTCCACGGAGCGTCAGGCGAACACCAGCGACAACATGGTCTTGTATCAAGCCACTTAATGGGGTCCCATCTTTTGGAACTAAGAAATGGCTGCAAACATTTACTGCAAGATAAAAAAAATTGGGTTGAAAGTAAAAGAGGAATGCCTTCATTGAAATAAGTAAACTACCTAAATTAGCTGCTTCGCTTCTGCCAAGGTGACTCTGAGGAAAATGAGCATTCATCTCGTCTCCGTCAAAGTCCGCATTGTAATGCTTACAGTTGGCGTAGTGGAGACGTAGGACCTTTTCGCCGTATAATACGCGAGCCCTAAGAACAAAAATGTCATTATTGAATAAGCAAACGTAGGCCTTCTTAACTGTTACCTATGAGCCATAATTGACGGTCGATGAAGGGATGGCTGACGATTCAAAAGCAACAAGTCACCATTCAGTAAATGCCTTTGAACGGTTTTTACGCCTTTGAACGTTCCTCCAAATATTTTATCAGTCGTAAGAAGCCTGTTGGCAATTCCTCTGCGTTGATCTTCGTCGTTTGGGTTAAGTCGAGAGACTTGGCCAAGCTCATTCTCCACTGCTATTGCACTGTACAAGAAATATACATAATTTTCAAACAAATCTGAACAAATTAAGCAAACTGAAAAGAAATAAATCTAGTACCCTGGGTGAACATTCGTTCCATTAATGATAAGTTTTCTTAAGAAATGAACATTCCAATTGGTGACAGGAGTTGGAAATGTGAGTACTTTTGCAAAGACATCAGGGATGCCAATCTCTTCAATATGGATAAGGGGGTCTGGTGTGATAACCGTACGAGCAGCAAAGTTGACGCGTTTTCCCATCATGTGCATTCTAAACAGTCCCTCTTTCTTCTCGATAACTTGTTTTAGACCAATCATCTGCGAAGTGGCCTGAGCTGACACTTTACTCTTTTCTCTATCCATTACGTGATCGACGTCTGCTTGCAAATCCTTCCACACCGTTTCCAGTTTCTCGTTCAAGGATTCTCCTGCAATGCCCTTGAGCGCTTTCTGCAAACATTTTTGAAATGAGAAGTTAAATAACAACTACAATTCATAAGGATAAATATTTCATACCAAAGCATCCTGTGAAAGGGATTCTAAACCCTTTTTAATGGCTATACTTGTGTATGTTAGCATAGTGCATGACGTTACTACATGACGAAGGGCTAAATTTTGAGGATGTTCTACCATCATGTTGTTCAGCATTTTTGCCTGCGAATAAATTGAAATTAGTCAAAGGTTAAACTTCAAACATTGGCATTGGGTATTACTGCTCGATTTTTTGGAGGAGGAACAGCAACGACATCCACAAAAAACAAATCTGTGGGAAAATTTGTAGTCGTGCTTTGAAGAACGGGAAACAATTCTTTCAAAAAGTCGGCTTCATTCATCCAAAGCATTCTCATGTGGTCCCTGCAATAAAAACCAAATATATTAAATTAAACAGTAATCACACTCACTCAATACTTGTCTTTTTACTTGGCTTCGGATGGTGTCAAGTATTTCTGGGTTCCACTGGTGGCAGGGTCAATGTCAACTCCAATTTTCCCAATCACTTCGTCAAGAAACTCGTCCGTTTCATCCATTCGCCTCGACTCGTTTTTAGACCCAGGAGTCACCAGTGTATAAAATATTTGTGAATTGAACAGTTTCATTTGTTTACAGAGAAGGCCACAGTTGAAACATTTATGCGTCATTTTGGCATGTGACAAAAGTCTCTTCACGACAACTCGCCGAATACTTTCCGCATTTTTAGTGGAAGTCACGCTGCTGCCTCGTTTGACCATCCGTTTCAACTTTTTATCTACAGAGAAAATAGAATGACATTCATTTTAAGCAGTTGAAAGGTAGTTTCCAAAGTTCAATTCCTCACCACTGCCAAGGACCGTGTCTAAATATTCGTTAAATCTATCTTGAGCTACAACGTTTTCCATGGCATTGTTCCCACTATTCCCCCCGCCCCTCCCTCCCCACCTTTTCTTCTTCCCATCCTCTCCGTCATGGTCAGCGACCACGCCGCACATCACAAACTCCGCGTCCTGCGCCTCCTTCACCAAGCCCAGTCGTATTAGCTTCAACTGCGTCATAGATAATTGACGAACGGCCCCTGAAACACATGACAAATAAGGCACACTATTAGTTGACATTCCTTAAACGGATACCTGGGATCGTGATGGTATGGCAACCCAGGCACGAGAGTCGAAACATTGTAAGAAGCGTTTTGGAGAAAAGAGGATTGATGACGGGCAAGGGGAGCTCAATCCTTCCAAAATGCCCAGGGCAAAAAAGGAATGTTTGTTGACAGGTTTGGCAAATCCCACTCATATCATATGGACCTACAAAAGTGAGCCATTATTTATAAATTGAACTGAGTCTTAGATAAGGTCATACCCATCGCAGGGTCGTACAGACCACCAGGAAGGGGATGACCGAGGGCGTTGAAGGCCAAAGGAGTGATGACCTTCACAACACTTATCTTCTGAATCTCCTCCGCCGAGTACAGGCTGAAGGTAAGGCCCTCTGCCTTCGTGTGCAGAGGGCCCTCGAATGTGAACACTTTTTTCAGCATCTTCAGTCTTGACACCTACACAAGGCACAATGGGGAGGGTGGTCAACCCACGCTGTCCAAAAAATTAATAATTTCAATACAAAAAAATCAAGAAAAAGTCATTTTGATTCATGAGGATGAGATCAACTGTTGTGGTTGCAGTGTGATACCTCTCACGTGGAATTTGGATCGCGGTGGTCGTTTGATTCGTCTCAGTCTTCCCAAACAACCGAAAAAAACGTTTTCTTGATTCAAGCCGCTTTCATCTGTATTTTTTTTTATTTTTCACAATTATAAATGATCTTAGGGTAAAACAGTTTTTGTTATTAAAAGTAAACAATTATCGTAGGGGAAATGAACAATAAGGAAGAGACTGTTT
The DNA here is from genome assembly GCA_034696445.1 of Isotomiella minor. Taxonomy (NCBI): domain Eukaryota; kingdom Metazoa; phylum Arthropoda; class Collembola; order Entomobryomorpha; family Isotomidae; genus Isotomiella; species Isotomiella minor. Next base: position 4,587 of record JAQIWU010000897.1, on the reverse strand, counting down.
AGAATAATACATTCATCTGTATATCAGTATGTACACGGGTTTCCCATCTATCTATCATTATTCACTTGATATTTTGTAAGTGTTGTACTTTAAACTTGCCTAATTTTGAGTTATTAATTAAAATAGTTCATATACAGTATTCAAATCCATGTGATTTAACTTCAACTACAGTAGGTTTATATAGACGCCTATCTATAGGATTAAGGATAGCTGTTGTAAAGAAGACTACAGTGCAAGGCCTTGAATCTGAGATTGGAAAGCACGGAATAAGTGAGATAGGCTAGGATCGTTGGGGTCAACTGCTGCTATCTGAACAGTGTCTGGAGCCCCTTGAAGTTCAATTTGTTCCAGTGTGTGTTCGTCGACCTCTATAATCTGAATTTGCTGATTATCAGCTGGGTACAGTTCAATGGGTTCGATCATTTGCGAAGTTGTAGGAGCTTCTCCAATGAGTTCGTACTCTTGACCTTCTGCCAGATGAAAACCGCCTTGGAAATTCTGGATAATCATTCCATCTTCATTCACCGTGACATATTCTTGCATCATTTCAGCTGGCTCAAACTTTTCTACAATCATCGGCATGCTGTATTGGAGATCACCCGTCATCTGAAAAGAACAATAATAAGCCTGCCATGAGCAAGTTGGAGAAAAAGAACAATATCTCATGTGAATCGTAACTTACCTGTGATGGGTCAACAACATTTGTAACGTAACAGATTTGGCCATCTTCAGTTATAAACTGCTGCACTGGGTATGCTTCTTGTGTGTAGGTTGTAGTGACTGGCGCTCTTCCTCTAGTGGACCCACGACGATTCTTCTTCCTCGATTTCAAAGGCATTGGCGGAGGTGGCATTGTGGCCGCAATATACAGTCTTTGGTGAAGATCCAGGTTGATATTGATTCCTAACTTATCATCAAATACCATATTTTCTCTTGGATACTGAGATAAAGGAATTGGACCACGTCCCGAAAAGTCATTCAGCAAGGAATACACAGCCTTCCCAAATGTGCTCCTGACTTGCTTTATTGCAGCTCGACTGTGTTTCCTATAAAAGGGAGATTTTTAGTGAAATAAGAAAATGTTGACCATTAAAATGCATTTTTCCGAACCTGGTTTTCTTCTTTGGATCAGGTTGCAAACACCGTCGTATCTGATTCTTCACTTTCATACAGCAGCCGCAAGAATTCCCCATAAATGATTTTTGAACGACAACAGTGCAATCTTTAGAGTACCACAAATTCCCTCTTTGTTTCACTTGAACATGTGCTTGAAAAATTATTGGATTCGTAGGATCGTAGCTCCGCAGTCCTTGGCACACCTTTTTATTGATTACAGCGTGCATGAGTTTATCAGAGTCGAAAGTAGTTTCCAATTTCCTTGACGAAATAACACTTTCTGCAAACTGGGCCGTCATGTCCACATTATCGACGAGCACTTGGTACGAACGGTCGTCGAAAATCTGAATACAACAAAGAAAAGTTATTGATTAGTTACCAAGACAATTCTTATTCACTTACTTTAACACATCGTTTAGCTCTCAGCTCCCCCTCCGCCGTTTTATCCAGCTCAACAACTAGTGAAGCATTCATATCCACTGAAGGATCCGGCTGAGGATCAAATACAATCCATCGCTCCGTCAACACGCACTTGTCCCTCACCATATTCGTGTATTCTTGCAGAGTCGCGGATCTTTGATTCTCCTTATCCTCTTCACTACTTTCTCCTCCGAAGGCCAAGCCTATGCTGGCTGGAATATTGACGGTGACGGACGTCCCATTGGCCTTCAACTTTTGTTGCAGTTGCTTCTGCTCCTTCTGCTTCTTCATCATTTCTTTATGCTGTTCCAAGAAAACTGTGTTTTTGACAACATTGGTAAGCGCAAGACTGCTCCTCACAACGTCAATCTTCCTCCTGGAATGAGGTGGCCCTGGAGGGTTCTTTCCAGTTGTTTTCATATTCGACCGAACCCTCGTAGGCCCAGCAGCCGGTTTACTAACTGCAGCAGACGTGGAGGCCCTAGCAGGCGGAGGGGCCCTATTCCTACTTCTGGTCGACATCCTCCCTCTCTCTCTTCAACTGCAAATAATAATTAAAGACACGGATTAGTGATGAGATTAAAAACGAAAGGGAAAGTAAAACTAGACTTGGTTCCTTTCCTACAGTTAAAGAGAGTTCAAAACAGTTTTTGTTGAAAAAGCGGCATTGCCATTGCCACTGACTTTTCCCACAAAATTGAAACCGGCCAAAGAAAGAGTCCTAACTCTAACAAGACAAAGGGTCCCTTGAGGACGTGACAACCTTACCTTTGACAAGTCCTTTTTTCCACAAGAAGAAGTCCAATAATTAATTTTCCCCCAAGACAACTTTAGTGAAATCAGAACCTCCGTCTCCGCCGTCTTTGCTGGCTCAACTCACTTCTTCACACACACACACGAGAAATAATAACCGCGATCATTTTGTAGGATGCTTCCTTACCCCAGTAGAGCAGCCCCAACATCATGCCACCACCACCACCACCACCACCACCACCGGCCTCACTCTCCTCTCCTGCGAAGAAAAACGCTTCGTGCATTACCCACGTCACAACAGCCGAAGGCGGGAGGGTTTGAACCTCCTTCGTCCTTTGTCTCTCTTTGCATGGGGTGAGGCCAGGGCAACGTTTTCACTTAAAGTCTTAATTTTTTGGTCAAAAGAGTAATTTCATATGAAAATAAAACTCACAGGGGGTTATGAGGGTCATATTTAATCTTTCGGCACAAAGAAAAGCCGTCAAAAGTACAACAGGATCCATGAACAACAACCAGAGGACTAATTATAGATAATTAGAAGCCAATAAATGAGTCATCCTAAAATTTACCAACAAAAGTTTCAAATCCATCATTCTTTTCTTAGATACTTGGTTCAAGCCCGTAGTATATAGGTAAAATTAATAGACATATAATATATATATATATAGATCTACAACAAAGATATATTGACACTCGATGGATGCATCTATGGTTGATTGATTTGATAATTATCTCTCTCTTTTGTATGTATTTTTTTTAGTCAAAGATTTACTTCAAGTTGGCTGGCATGTAAGTCACAGATAGATTCGGTCGGTTCTTCTTTTATTCGCTACGGAAAATGACTAAAAAAAAGTCTATAATTGTAAGTCTAAAAGACTCCTGTTGTAAAATGGTGACAATCAGAGATATATAGGGCTTTTATGTACTTTCTTCATATCATCATCATGCTTTTATTTTTATCAATACTGGAGTAAAGTTTTGATTGCTGCGCTTTATTATTTATTATTATTATTATTTGGTTATTTTATTACAACATATATTTTAATAAGAGTTTTTAAAAGAGATTCAACGATTTTTTGAGTTTGAGAGATTCTTTACACAAATATTTCGCAAATTATTATTATTACCTACTCTCAAAAAACAGGTTGGTTGTTTTTGGTTTTTTGGTTCACGAATATTTTTTTTACGGTTTACAAGTCTTTTATTTAACTGTTGCTACTACAACACGTTATCCTTTGTTGCGTAATTGGATATACAACACTTTCGTTTGGGGCAGTGTGAGAATACTTGGTAACGCTTCTCCTATTGCCAAGGGCTTTTTTTTGGAACTCTTAATTGGAAGGTTAAGAATACATTCTGCACTTCTACTTTCTACAATTTCGAATAAATATGGCGTAAGTAGAAATACGTGTGGGCGCAGTACGCCAACGCCTTTAAGAGACAAGGTATGAAACTATGTTTGTTGTTGAAGGTCAGACAAAGGGATTCTTTCTATAAAGGATTTCAGCAGGGCGGATGAATTTCTTTGCAATATTAAATTGCTAGCTTCAGGAAATGAGACACTTGCTATTTTTCTTGGTGTGGGCGGGGGCACTGGAAGGAGTGGGACATTCGGCAGCCTCCAATTCTGGTAATGACGAAGGTTGGTTACCAGCCCTTTCTTCTCCTAAATTTGTTTAAAAAAACTGCAATTAACCACAACTTATTCGACCTTGCATTAAAGCAATAATACGTTGCTGTTCGGCTTGTGAAACTGACTGTTGGGTTTTACTAGAAGAAGAGGTATTGGCCAAATGTGAAGGTGATGATCCTGCTCCTTCATCAGTACCTGGACCACCACTCCCAGTCTCCTTCCTACTTTGAGGAGAAGAAACGTCCGACGAGGAGGTTTTTGAATGGATGGACGTGGACTTTCTCAACTGAGCCGTGCTGTCTCGGAACAATCGGGTTAGCTTCCATTTCGACTTGTTATTGCGCCTCGAGGATGAAGCAGCGGCATCCTGATCCCCAACACCAGGTCCCCCGCCACCTACCCCCGCATCTCCTCCGGAAGGACAGTTCAGGTTTTGTACAACAAAGTCTATGTCTTCAGGTTCCACATCTATGAATCATACGTAGACGTGTTCTTTAACAAGCCATAGTACGTTGTCATGGCAAAAACTTACTAGAAAAGTCTTCCACCGGGTTTTCAATCACATCATAGTCTATCCATGTCAGCCCCATGTCAACTTTCTCTGCCAGGTCTTGCCAATTCCGTCGATTCCTTTGGACCCCGTCTAACAATGGCTTCAGCCATGG
>JAQIWU010000896.1:0-20547 GCA_034696445.1 Isotomiella minor | reverse complement strand
CATTAGCCGCAACAATGGACATTGACATTTTACAGCATTATTTACAATTGGTTGACCCCTCAAAGAATTAATTCAACTTGCCTAATAATAGTACCTAACATAACAATGACTATGAATGAGTCGTAGTTCAAACACATAGCACAGGAAATGAAACTGGACGTTCTTTTACACGCATGATAAAAATTGCCTGGACTGACGACGAACCAATGTAGGTATATAAATTAATAAAATTGCAATGATGATGACGATATAATATTCCCTATTCGAGAACATTGTTACAACTCTCCTCTCATGTATTTGGGCTTCAATTCTTCAATTCGCTTAATGAAGTCGGATTTTTCAATACAGCCATCGCAAACTTCGTCCCAGTCGTTTAAGATCTTCTTCAAATCCCTAACTTTGAGCTTTTTCAAGTCTACGGTCTTCAGATCAATGTTTTTTTCTATAAAAAAAAAAGACAAAATGGTAATGTGAATGTGAATAAAACTGTTTGGCAGGGTTAAAAGCTTACCATATCGGAGTACACAGATTTGTGCATCTTTCTTTTTTAATTTCTCGCAAATCTTGTCTGCCGGCAAGCCCCACGACATGGGTTTGGAAATTTCTCCTAAGATCCCTGTTGCGCTTTGTTCTATTCCTCCCAAATAGTAGCACTAAATGCAAAACAAATCAATTAGTAAAGCCATATTGACAGTAATAATAAAAAAAATTGACTCACAAATCTGTTCTCCCGTCCTTTCAACTCCTTACAGAAGATTCTGAACTCATCCTCAATGGCTTTAGGGTCCTTCTTGACGTCCGGATCTAAACTGTTCCCAAACCTCTCGAGCATAGAAATACACACTGAAATACCAAACCAAAAAAAATGATGTACTCGTACAACAATAAACCTTAGCAAATATGTAATTACCTTCGCAGTCTTCTTTTTTAAGGGCAGAAGAAGAAAGGCTAATACTAGCAGCGATTAAGCAAAGGCCTAGTAGAACTCCACAACCTCTACACCAAGAGCTGAACTGCGATGACCTTAGGAAAGTCATGATGATAAGGTTGTCGATGAACACACGAACAAGAAAATGGTCCCGTCTTCCTTTCTCCTCTTTTCAACTTATCTGCGACAAACAAAACAAATGATAAGAATCACAAATATCGATATTGTCAGAAAACTTACCAAAAAAACTGACGACCCAATGGACCTCGAATTGTTTTAAATTGATGACACGTAGACAATACACAACAACCTCCGGATAACTACTGACTGACTGGTTTTAAAATTGACAAGTTCTTACGCCAGCCGAAATAAAGTGTGTTGTGTGTTGTACATGCGTTTTGCCACGATTGGCCAACTGATTGTCAACGTCATCTAAGCAAGAATCCTCCGCCCGGCGCTTCCCAAGTTGCCCCGAACCCTGGTTTCATCCACATTGAATAACCTTTGTTTCACAACCATGCAAATTATGCCATTTGTATTTTTTTTATTATCAAGAGAATGTTGACAGAGTGTCCTTCACAGGGAGGTTAGGAAGTGGGTGATTGATACAGTCAATCCTGTAGGATTTTGCCCCCACCTCTGTGAGGGTACTTAGAAGGACGTTTATCATCGCATTTAGGACCGTGGGCCCACTATGAAGGGCCCCATTGGAAAAGGTCCCATCGAAATTACGCTTGGTGTCGATGAGAAAGTCTCTTTGAAACTCCAGGGCGGTCATGTGAGTCTCCTTGTTGTAGCCGAGGATGTCATCTGAGGCAGGGGCATGGATGACTTGGATTAAGTGACTCATCAAATGCTTTCCTCTCGGGACGAGTTTTGCCCGGCCTTTGCCCACGATGGAGGTAATCCGAGATGCATAATTCTGTCAAAAGTACATCCAATGTAAATCAGAATTGACGCTGAGGATTTAACTTTCTTACTATGGAGCGGATGTCATTCTGGACTTTGAAGAACACCGTCAAGTCACTGTCTTTAAAAGTCTCATAACTCAGTTTTAGTGGGGGTTTGGGCGTAGGGTTGGCCAATCTGACTGCAGCTTCCAGGGTCAAGATGAAGATAAAGGCTAGTGGGATTGCAAAGAGGGGAAGGGTGCAGTGGGATATGATCCTCCTCATCTTTCGTCCACAAAGGCTCATCTCGTGCTTGAACACGTTGTTGAGGTCTTCTTCTTTTTTGGTAGGTTTAAGGGCTTGTTCACCTTCAGCCAATATGCTTTCGGGTGCTACTTTCTTTGCAATCCTCCACTCAATGAGGATGGTGCCGAAGAAGTAAACGGTTGTCGATACGAGAAGAATGATCATTCCACTCGAGACGGGGAAAAAGACGGCACTCTCGACTGCACGTTTTCCTAAATTTCTTCCGGATAGTCCTTTTTCTAAAATATGATTTATTCCGTCAGGGAATGTTTATGGGCTAGTGGTGGACGAACCGCTGCATTCCCAGTTGATCATGTTGAACAGAATATTGAACAAAGTCCAGTTTGGGAAGAGTAGTGCAATGAGGACATTCCCCACATCCCAAAGAAGACCAGTGACGCTCATTGTTACGGGAATTGCAAATGATAGGAAGCCAATTAAACCCTGAGTCATTCCAGTGAGGAAAACTATGTTTCACAAATAGCGTATAGTCAAAACCAGGATCACATACGATAAGAATACACTTCATCTACACTACTCTACCTGACTTGATGAAGGCTGAAATAAAGAAATCAAAAGCTACAACGGCAAGGGCGTGTTGAAGCAATAGAAAGAAAGTTAAAAACTTGTTGGACCTCGACAGAATCTATGTATAAAGACATAAAATATTGTCACTTTTGGTATAACATTTTTTTCGTGAATTTACCGTTCCATGTCCAAAATCGATGAAAAACATAATTGTGACAAGCAAAACAGCCAGTCCTCGATAAGCCAGGGAGTGGAGGAAGAGTATCAACCAGTGCCAAGAAGTTGCATAACCGTTCTCAATCAATTTTTGCTAATTCATACAAAATGAAAAATATTTATGGTTAAATAATTTCGAATTTTACCTTTACGAAGGTTTTACTCTCATTTATAATTTGCTTCACGAAAAAATAGGTGAAAAGATATGCCACCACGAGACAGCAGCATGTTGAAAACGTTGCATCCTTTCGGAGCCTCATGTTGCAGAAATTTGGCACGTCAAATGATTTCAGTCTTAGCACTGGAATCTCAGTGTCAATGTTGTGGAGGATTGCAGACCTCTGCAAAAGTAAGTATGGTTTTATATTGGACTAGGGGCAGAATGAGACATGTGTCTTTTGGGGCTAACCTTTGTCTCAGGTTTCGTTAACAAAGGGTCATCATCGTCCTTCACGACTAGGATTTCTGCCAATTTTCTGAAATAACCGTACTCAATGGCATACTGCAGCCCAATGAATCCAGTTCGGACGTATGCTGACCCTGGATTTCATAACAAAAATGTCAATTTATATAGAAAAAATCCTGACTTTGAATTTAAGCTTTTACGCTTTTCTTCTCGTCCTTTACTCGTTCGTCGAGGGACGTACGGAAATTTCTCAAAGGTATTGGATATATCCTCGTCACAGTGTCGAATAGAAAATGACAAATCGTACGGAAAATTAGTGATTGGATCCAATTTCTTCTCCGTACCATGAAAAATAATTGCGATAGGATGAATGCCCTTCTTCCTGCACCCTATCTGTGTCCTTCGGACGGCATCATCAACAGACTTCATTCCAAACTTAACAAAAAAAATCGGATATTTAAGACCCCACGCACATCAAAACCAAATAAGCATACTGCGCCATGGCGAGCTCCATTGCTCCTCTTGGCTATTTTCTGTGTATCTGCCTGCTTCCATGAAATGCCTGAAGTGAAGGCAGCGATTATAGCGCAGACAAGGGCCCCAGGGACCAGGACCTCGAAAAGGAGGTACAATTTTGAACGCTTCCTCACAAATATCAGAAAGAGAAAGAGGATCGCGTCGGAACGAAAGTTTTTAGTACGTTTCAATTTTTCTTCGTCTTTTGTCAAGTTTTTGTCAACGGATACCTTCTTCTCGACTCTAAATGAAACATTATGGATAATAGAATGAATCATTTTGAGACCTTAGGCATAAAGCAACCTTTCGCTTTGGCTTTCAGATTCCTTTTCTTTATCACTAGCATCAGCAGTGAAGGAGGATGTGGAATGGCCGGGGACATGGTCAATTTCTGACCTACTGGTAAATGGAATAGTGTTTGTAGACGGATTTTTGCTCTCGGCATTGTCACCACTATTCTGTTGCATTTTTTCTGCTTTTCAATTAGTATGAGAAAATCTGTACAGATAAGTGGGGTATGAAGAATTGTTCATAATTTTGAGAGGACCATTAGGAAAAGGGATGAAAAGTGCACCGTAGAAACTCTAGAATAAATCTCAAAATCTCACGCTGCCCCCGGGTTGGAAGGGTGGACCCTAGTCATTGGGGAAAGGATAAACGAAACCAAATCAAGACATCCAACATAATGATATGACACGATGCATTTGGGATGGATCAACATTTCATTTCATGTATTTTTCAGTCCTCAAATTACGAAAAAGTGAAGTATAACAAAAGGTATTAGCTTTCACATTTCACACAAGTCGCAAATCAAATGTTCACGTTTTCCTCCTCTCTTCCCCTGGATGAAAACCAACTGTTGCCCCCAAATAACGAAATACCTAAATTAAACCAAACTGTATTCCTATTCCAATCCTCCATAAACAACGCATCCATGCATGACACGCGTTGGCGTTAGTTAATTCACCCCTTGCCTCACTACACTCTCGTATGTATCTAATCATGGGATGTAAAGATAGACAGACACTGGCATAGGTAAAAAGAGAGAGGGGAACGATCCTGGTACAGGAAGGAAATAAAAAGAGTACAAAAGCATGGACAATAATGAAAGCATCATTTCCTCTTCCAATCCAACATTATGCATTATTAGGAGTAAGCATAAATCTGATAAATAAATTCCACTCCATTTGGTCGTGTGTCTTCGTCGTCAGACCAGATTTGTCAAAAGTGACTACGTTGTTGTAAGAATTTGAGACAAAATGACTCACAACAACAATAATTCGTATTCCTTCACAAGACATAACTCAAGACCTTCATCAGGGCTGGACAGGTTTCAAAACGCATACAACACAATTGTCCTGGAACGAGCCTTGGAACAAAGTGGACAAGAATGGATTGAAAACATCAACATTTTGGAACAACTTTTAGTCCGAGTGGTTGATCGTGTTGGGAGAGATTCTCCGTTTCTAAAATCTCGTTTTGTATTGAGACGCCTGCCCACTTACACGGTAATTAATTAATGTAGGCCTAATCAACTTTATTTTACACATTTTTTTCTTAGGGTCAATTTATAAACAAGAACGAGTACGGAATCGTCCTACAGAAGCTTGATTTCATCATAGCTAAATGTGACAGGCCAGGTACCTCAAATTATGGACAAATTGAGATATTCAGTCCTCCAGAAGAGATGTTCATTCCACCCGAGCTACTCAATGAGCAGCAAGCGTACCGAAGGTATAAGCAATTGGGGTAGAGTGAGACACTCACACATTTTATACAATTTTACTATGCTTTTGCAGTCACGAACTATTCAAGCTATGGGCCTCTGCTTTTTCGGACGCTTATGAGGCCGAATGCGAAGCCTCAACGACCCTTGAAAATGGAGACGCGTCTGTATCCTCATCCCCATTTCAGTATTCTGGAGACGTTCAACTGGTGGGTGCCCACCTTCTTCTACAACTCCACACTTCTTCCGAAGCCTCTAAAATATTCTGTCTGAACCAACCCCCTCTCGCCATGCCCCCAAAGCTGAAGAGTAAATGCTCCCTGGTTGTCAACCATCTTAAGAGTCTTTTGACCCTTCAGTATGAAGAGACTGAGATTGTGGTGAGACCCTGCCTCTTTTCCAAGTCTTCGTTTCCTCGGGTCAATTCTAACATACTGGACCGACTCCCCCTTCACCATCCTTCGTATTTGGCAATAGGGGAGTCCCTGCAGAAGGGCTTTCTCCTCTTCCCTACGAGCTTTGAGTCCTTGTGGACGATCCAAACGTGGCCTTCTGAGTCTCACTTGATCTCCCTTTGGCACCCCTCCAGCATGGTGTCCAGAGTCGCCAAGCTCTACGCTTCATTTTGTCTCAACCCCGTCCACTTGTGGGAAACGATCAATACGTCATTCATACTCGAAATGGACGATGATGAAAATGAGTCAAGGATCAGGAATGCGACGACGAAACCCTCCTCTTCCCTCCCAATGGACTACTTTGTGAGCAGTTTCCTTTCCGAACTGGAAGACTTTTGCAACATTGAAGACTGGGCCCCAAGGAATTTTGCTACGAGGTTCATGCACTTGATCAAAACTGCTGTAGACTCTTTCGACAAAGGCTTTCATGCCCATTACTACAGCAAGATAAACATTTTGAGGGGTATATGGAAGAGTGTAGATAAGGAAGAAAGATCCGTTCTGAGGGAGCTGGACGACATTACAGAGTCACAAGAACATTTGGAGGACTATGCTGAAAAAGCCTTTATGGAAATGGATGACCTCGAGGATGATTTTGGATTTCAGGTTGATGATTTGGAGACTATTGATGGGGACAGTGTCATCATTCATAGCTCCCGACCCACGTCAGCGGACATTTACAAAAGCTTGAGTCGAACCACTTCTCCCTCGTCTCGCTACATCCAGACAGCAACTACCACGAAGAAGGTGAAAGCGGTGGTGAGTCATGGAGAGAAGTCTACCACCATCTCCAGAATGTTTGGTTCCACCGTGACTAAAATTTTCGGGTCGAAACTGTCCCGAAGACACAGCGACCTATCCTCGGCCACTTACATGAAAAGCTTCAATGACGTGGCGTCCGGCTTTGAAGAGTCCATCGCTCAAGCCAGGCGTCCGGAGAGTCTGATGATGAGCAAGCACAGACTAGACGATGAGGAAACTTCTTTTTACGAAGTGAACTCCAAAAGCAGTCGACCCAAAGTCCAGTCATTTTACTCCCTTCTTCTTTCGACCATAAATGACCTCCCACCCTCTGACTTGTTTGTGACTGATGCAACAATCACCCCCACGGACTGGGAGAAGGAGAGCAAGCTGTTGGAATCCCAAGAAGAACTTGTCTCGATTTGGAGCAAAGCTTGCTCTGAATTCCCACGACCAAAGTATATATGCCCCCACGTCTTCAACGCCAGACAGATCCAGTACTTGACTCTGATCATTCAGACCCTCTCCCACTGTCTCCCCAACATGGTCCAAATGGTCAAGGTGGCAAAAAAGACGCCGGCTTGGGAGTTGAGTGGGGACATCCTTCGAACCGTGCTCCACCAAATGCGCACCCAAGTTGCGCAAAGTGACACACTCCGTGAGAAACAGCGTCCAAAAGTGCCTGAGAGTAATGACGAAGGCTTTAATCCGCCCAAGCGAAGACATCGGTCACTCTCCCTTAAAAAATTCAGTCTACGCCGGAAAAGCAACCTCAATTGCCAACACAGCTTCCGCACCATCGGCAAACTCGACGACTATCATCACCAACTGTCCTTGGACGACCCTGAGGCTGGGGCCACGTACAAACTGCTAGAATGGCTTTGGAACCTCAAAACCTCTGAAGTAGGTCGACTGAGTGCCAAGGCAAGCCTCTACATTGAGCTCCTCTTTGAAACGAGCCTGGTGAACTCGTACTTTCTCGAGCAGATGGAAGACGATAGAATCTTCACCGCATTGGCGTTGAAGTCCGCAGTCACGGTCAGTCGGATCATGTCCAATTTGGAAATCCCGATTCAGATCGGCCTTTGCGCAGCCACAGCAAAAGGGTGGCTGTGGGCAGAAATGATTCTGTCTCTCGCCTCTTGGAACAATGAAAAAGGCTACGTCATGAAAGCAACCATGGCTCTTGATCGGGAGGAGGACGAGTTGGTGGAGCGTGTCTTCCTCACTGAAAATTCAGACGAGAATTTGTCCACATTGAAAAAGAAGTTCAACTGGCAGGAGAGCTTGGAACCGGACATTGATGCCGCAACCCTAGCCTACCATTCAGAACTCGCAACGCCGATCGGATGGAATGACTTTGAGGACCCCAGGCGACCTGGTCCCTTTGCCGCACCCATCCTCATCTTCTCCTCGTCCTGCTACTACAAAAAGTGGGAGGTGTGTTTGGGGAACATTGTCCAAGTGCTGGCACGACTGCAAAAGTTTAATGTAAGTGATGCAAATATGGCTTTGTCGCAAGTTACCCCAATTAACCGTTTTTATCTGCAGAACTTGCAACATGTTGGACAATTACTGATTCCACCCCATAGGAAGACAGCACTGAATGAAATCAGAAAACTTAACAAGACCCTGTCCCTGCGGATTTACAATTTTGATGATAACGTCATGTCAAAAACATTCAGAAGGTAAGAACAAATTCAGATGTATGCATCGACTCTACACCTTTGATATTTTGATGATAGATTGCACAGCTTGAGACAAACAAAGCAAAGAATACTGCGACGTGAAAAGGCAACCCGACTTACAAATGGTGACGCTGACGCTCTAACTACGACACAGTGCCTCTATTCCTGTGATGAATTGGGATGTCATAACCAAAATGGAGTTACAACCCCAGAAACTGTCGAAGTTATAACCACGGATGGAACTGAACTTGAATGCACGAAACTTTAAAATCAAAATCAAGTACTTTACTAGATTTTTAACCTTTCACTTCTTCGACATATTTGGCTTATGCTTCAGTATGTTTTCAGGCAGAGAAAAAAATACTGGGGGATTCACAAGAGCTTCTTGATGTTTTTTCATAAAATGTTCGCGACGATTCCTTTCCAACTCTCCTCGACGCATTGATGGAAGAGAAACACGCTTCGGTTTTGGCTTTTCTATTTCCACATCGCTTTCTTTTCCTCTATTTTCACCTTCATTCGAAGTTTTCCGTTGTCGCCGTTTTGGCTTCGAATTTAGCTCATCCGCCATTATCTGCTCTGCTGTTTGCTGTACGTTGATCTTGCGCATTGGCATTGGCTTTCCAACTTCCATAAGCTTGTGATGATTTCTTCTCAAGTACTTTTCCACGTCCAAGTGGTCCGTGTCAGCTACGTTCACCGAGTGGAAGAGAGTCTTGAATGCTTCGTCAACTGTTAACTCCGTCATGTAATCGTCGGCTAGGATGAACAAAGCCTGCTTCCCATCCGACCGATGGATAACTGTCAGCATCTTTTTATCTTGTAAAGCCTGTCAATGTAATGTTGGTCGCACAAAAATAAACAAATCGTTTTAAGTAGACGCTTACAACTGTTTTTTTTCTTACTACATACCCAAATCATGGACTGTCCTGCTTTCGTCGAGTCAGTAATGTCCGAAGACAGCACGCCTAAAAAGATGAATAAAGAAAAAAGCATTAGCATGACTTATCAATGACCACCAACAAAAATGAGACTCACCTTCACCCCGAGCCGACGCTTCGCGAATAATCTGAAGCAAATCCTCATCAGTCGCAATGGAGTACGGCGGATTGAACACCAATTTCTCTCCCACAATCTTAATCCTCTTGTTTGACTTCAAAATGTCAAAGATGGCATCCTACAAACAAATTAAGAAATCAAGTACTGTCATCATCATCAATAATCAATCAATAATTGACTTAATATTTACCTTCAACATCTTGCCCAATGTTACCTGTGGACGGACCGTCTCACACAACTCGTCCAGACTAAAATGAGTCTCAACACGGTCAAGAAATCGGTCCTTCAAGTACTCCAAAATGTCCTCGGCCACCTTACGACTTAAGTTTGTTTGAATCACGACAGCCGGCTTTGCCTCTCCTCCATCTACATTGTTATTCTCCAATCCTCGTTCATCTTCGTTGTTGTTCTCCAATTGAGGAAGGGGCAGAAGGAGAGGACCTTCTTCAGGGGCACTTGGTGTTGTTGGCCTTTCTTCAGGGGCAGGAGCACTTGGTGTTGTTGTTGGCCCTTCAGGCAATGTTTTCTTGATGGCAGAAAACCAGGACATCTTGATTAAAATTTAATTATTGATTGACAAAAGAAGGTAAGTGAGCGAGAAACAGAAGCACGTCAACCAAACCAACCGAGCAAAAGAAGAAAATGAGGGAAAGAGAGCGAATATCACAAAAATTCCCATGTGCTCCTTGCATGCAAAATTGGAAGACATGCAGGCAGACGAACGATGACAGACCGATCTTACATCAGCTTTTACGATTTTATTTATTCAAATTTTCAAACACCTTCGTACATTCTTTTTTTTACAATGATTCGATGATTGACGACGATGATGCAGTCTCGGTTTCTTAAAACTAGAAATAATATGGCAATTAAGTAAATTAACAAAGTCAGGCAGGACAAAAAAACCGACATGGGATTCTATATTCTTATTCAGAGATGCATTTTGCTGTTTGTTGATGTGTTAAGCTCTATTGTTGTATGTAAAACTGCTTTGTTTTCATAATACAATAATGATCATACAGTTAGTTAAGTAGATAAGTGTGCTACTGGCGGACAAGTATAATATAGGAGTAGGTCATAGTTTACGGTAAGAGACGGATGTTAAGATACATAATAAAATATAGTGCTTGAATGAAGAAGGGAAGGAGTGAGGACATTGTCAAAAAACAATACAATTATTTTGCTCGCTTGGACGAGTTGAGTTTAAGTTAATAAATGATAAGTACTATTTAGTTTGACTACTGCAACTTGAGACTATCTTCTTTGCTTCAGGAACTCCGCTGTTTGCTGCAAACTGCATCATGGACAGACCATCACCAAACTTGCCTTCCTTCAGGAGGAAGATTGCGCAGTTGTAGGAAGCTAATGGATGACCTAACAAAGTTAAAATTCGTCATTTAGTATGTTGTGTTTTCAAATCATAGGTGATTAGTATGAGTACCTAAATCTGATGCCTTGCAATAATATTCCTTGGCGAGTTTGTACTCCTTCATTCTGTCATAGGCAACACCAATGTTGTAGAAAGCCCTTGCACTCCCCAACTCTGCCCCTCGTTCCATGAGCTCCATCGCCGTCATCGGAGGCTCTTCGGGGGTGACGTTGTTTTTGTAGTCAATGTGAGACATAGCGTCAGTCGGCTTCAAGCCTTTGGCTTCGTGGTTTAGAAACTTGAATGCTCCAAGAATGCTGAACAAGTCACCGGTGAAACGCTCGACAAGAGTGGGATTGTAATTGTGTGACACTTCATAGCCCTCGGGGTCAACAGTTTTCTTCGTCCTCAACACAGTCGAGTTGGCGGAGTTGGAGTAATTTCTTGTTGAAGATTGCGACCCACTCTTCTTAAACTGAATCAAGTCGTCATCATCATCTTCCACTAGCTTGGAGGAACTGTAACTGTACCGTTCTTCTATCTGGTCAAATAACAAGTCCTCCTCCTTTAAGAATGGAGTGAGGTCAATGGAGCTGTGTGTCCTTGGAACTGTGGTTGATGATGGTGACGGTGGTGGTGCTTTGATAGCAGGGATCGTTGAATTATTCACCTCCAAAACACTCTGGGACAAAATGGGCTGTGTGATGGCGGACTTGGGCCATCCAAACGGACATCGGCGACTGCCACCATAATTATAGGAACTTCTGCTTGACTCTCCATCACTGCCACTGCTGCTGAAGCCTCCGAAGAAACAATTCCTCGGCTGTTCTTGAATCCCTAGGAAGCGCTTTCTTCCATGTGTAAACTCATAGGCGAGGATGAGACCCGCCGTCCATCCCAAGGCGTCGTTGAATGTGTACTTCGTTTCCGGAATAAACTTTTCTTCCTTCTTATGACCTCGAACCTCCTCTCCACTAACGATCGGGGGACACTCCTCCCTCCACTTCCTACAAGTCCTCCCAAGGACACGTGAGATCCCTCTGTACATCTTCGCACATCAATCGTACCTACAAAGAAAGAAGAAAAAGATCGTCAGCCAAATAAAATAACGATTACATGCGAAAGAAGGATATTTACCTTAAAGGCAGACAAGAGAGGGGGTGTTCAGTCCTTCTTCTGTCTACCTACATGAGCCCCTTTACGTTTGAAGACAAGCCAGAGTGGTGGTCAGTGTCACTGTTACCACCAGCGTCGTCACCATAATAATCCACCCAAAAAAGCAGCGACAATTATGTCTGCCCGCTTCTTGTAGTAATTATCTTATCTTTGAGCAATTATTTCCTCCACAAAAGAAGTGTCGACGTTGACTAGAGTTGTGTGGGTGTGTGCAAGATGCAGGTCGTCAACTAAAAACTAAACTTATCTAAATTAATTTAACGTGCAAAAAGAGAATTATTTTATTTGCATCCCCAACCGACCGCCTGACGTCCTTCTCAATGAATAGAGTATTGCGTAGTTTTTTTCTGGGCTGGAAAATCCAATGCTTGCTTCTTTTGTTCATCTCATCTCACGTGCCTTCACTTCTTCTTTCATTCATTCGGTTTCATGTGAGACGAGGAGCGGGTAAAATCAGTTTTGCTTCGATCTCCTCAAGGAATCTTACGAAGATAAGCTGACAGACTGACAATGGCGACGACGAGTGTCAAGAGTGTCCTCATAGGTAAAACATGCAACTGACATTCAGAAAGTCTTGCCTAGTTTGGTATTTTGTTTTATTTGCAGGCGGGGGAAGTGGATTTGTTGGAAAAGCCCTCACGAAAGCGCTCAAGGAGAAGGGTCATGCGGTCAAAGTCATTTCCAGGAAGCCGGGCCCCATCAATATGACATGGGTAGGTTGGTCCGGTCTGTGTCCATTCAATCGCTCAAACCCCCTGTTTGCCTTCGTTTATTTAGACGGATTTAGAGAAACATGGACTTCCGGCAGGAACGAGTGCAGTGGTCAGCCTCGCTGGTCAAAATGTGTTTGATATGAGGAGGCGGTGGACGCCGGGCTTTAAGCAAAATGTGTGGACGAGTCGTGTCAACACCACGGGGGCCCTGGCGAAGGCGATCAGGGATGCTGATGCCAAGGAGAAGCCCGATGTTTTTATTTCAATGAATGGCGTAGGTAATTATAATTCAGAGGTCATGCTTCGGATGCGAAACTCTCTATCCTTCTTTTGCAGGCTACTACAAACCTAGTGACACAGTAGAGTATACCGAAGACAGCATCGGAGGAAACTTTGACTTTCTGTCAGAACTGGCGAGAGCTTGGGAATTCGCAACAACAGTAGAAGGTGTTCGAACCGTCGTACTTCGGTCAGGTAATTCAATGCGGAATTCTATAAAGTCATCTCTGTTATGCCACTGTTGGGATTTAATTCATTAGGGGTTATTATTGGCAAGTCTGGTGGAGTAATACAGCAGATGTACTGGCCATTCTACTTTGGCGTAGGAGGACCCGTCGCGTCAGGGAATCAGTATTTCCCATGGATCCACATGTCCGACATCGTGGGTTTAATCCTTTATGCGATGGAAAACAAGCGAGTGGAAGGGGTTCTTAATGCCGTTGCACCTCAGATAATAACCAACAAGCAGTTTTCTGCTGCCTTGGGTAGAGCCATGTGGAGGCCCGCATTTCTCCCTGTGCCTGAATTTGTGCTTAACGCTGCCTTTAGTGCAGAAAGAGCCAAGATTATGACCCAGGGTCAAAAGGTACTCCCAAAAAGGACAGAAGAATTAGGATATAAATTCAATTTTAGAGATATCGATTTAGCGTGTAAAGAGTGTGTTTCTTGAAATGTTCGTACGACTGACTTACGCAAAAGACGACTTAGTAAGTGACCACGTTCGGTTTTGTTTCTTTAGTTGTATTAATTTATATCTGTTTCGATCTCTTTATATACAAAAAGTATAAAAATCTAAACAACGCTCACAAAGTTGAACACAACGACTTAGCTGTTAGTTTCGTTAATCACATTCCATTTCCATGATTGTGTCCATTCCTTGTCCTTGTTGACTGCTTTTATTTCGGTCTGTGCTAACAACCGCATCTTCGTCACTGACAATGACAGGGGCATCATCGTATTCTTCGTCAAAATCCCAATCAAACTTGGACCTCAAAAACGCTTCAAATCTATCCACTTTTTGTTTCAGCTTCTGATCCAGGTCCTTGTGGTCTTTAACATTATTTATAAGACGCTGCATCGATGCAAATAGAAAATTATTGCTGGCCACAATGTCTACGAAAAAGTCTTCAGGGATTTCACGGATTTGAAAAAATAGGTCAGAAATGAATTCTGAGTAGAGCGAAGGATATTTTGTCAATGCCTCGTCACTGTGGCAGAGGAGATGGATTAAGGCTTTCCAATGTTCAAAAGATTCAAAATGCTGGCCAACGAGGAATGTCACGAAGGAGAACTGGAGTTCTGAAAGATAGTCCATTGGACTAAAAGTATAAAATATCCGAAATTAAGTCCAAAATGGTTTTTTGACAACCCACGACTTAAGTACCTGTCCATGCATGAAACCACTTTTGTCAATTTCCACGTATAGTCCAGTTGAAATCTGCTAATTTCTTGTGGCGACGCTCCTTCTGGAAACCCTTCTTGTGGTATCTCTGAATACCTTATTCTCGTATTATCGTTTTCCGTCATGCGTGGCATTGCATTCTCCGCCATTTCCAGTTTTGACAGTCTTTTACTTTTCCCACTATGGACAGGGCCCTTGGTTTGATCACTGTCTAAAATCAATTCTGGGGCCGACAGGATTCGACCGCTTGGAGGAACGTGTCTCGCCAACGTACTTTCTAAACAACACAAATACAAAGGTTAAATAAATTATTTGAATCAATGAATGAAAGTCCTTCCAACCTGTAATTCTGTTTGTAAGTGAAACCCATGTTCTCCACATGTCGTACGGATATGCCCCCAAATGTCTGTCCAATTCTTCGAGACTGTTCTTCATTTTGTCCTGATCCTCCACACTGACCGCTACAAATTTGAGCAAAACTCACTAAAGATCACAAAAACATGGAGGGGCTTACACGTAGTAGAAAAATCCTCCGCCCTTGGGTCATACTTCTTCGCTAGGAATCCCTTCTTCTGAAAAAGGTGAAAGAATCCTGTCCTCGGAGCAGTGCTTCTAAGGTCCTTGCTCACAGCACTGAAACAAAAGATAGACGCTTATGTTCCTCATGCCCAGGGGACATAACTTAAGTCCTTGTACCTAAAGTAGATGAAATGCAGGCCAGGCGGTATCATTTTAATTCCCCGAAACTGGTCTCCAGTATTCCAGCTCTTCATGTCAATCCCAACCTCTGTACCAACAGGAACGTCCAACATAATGAAAGTCCCTCCTTCTTTGAACAACCTTAGACTCACGTCTGAAGGCATCTCAAGTCCCGAAGAAGATGACGAAGGTGATGCTAATGATAGATCCATTTTTTAATGACAAAAATACGAAAACCCAAAGGATGAACGATCGACTCATCTGCTCCACTCTCCGCTTAAAAAATGCAAAGAAAAGATCTCAATGTCCCCCAAAAACCAACATTTCAGACGTTTTCCCCTTTTTTATTGTTTTTTTTTGCTAAATGCTAATGCTAGAACAGAACAATTACTTAATGAATGCCAGCCATAAGTACCTACAGACTAGATTAAATATACAATTAGGGTCATCAAACCAAAACAAAAAAAACTTAAGTTGCATTACCTTAGATTGGTTTCATGCAAAGTCTGTCAAAAATAATACTATAAAAAACAATTCTTCTTATGCCGATAGGAATGGAAATATCTCTCAAAAGTCAAGCAAGTCATCGTAGTCGGCGTTAAGATTCAGAATGTCGTCGTCTTCATCGAATTCGTAGTCCAAGTCCATGTGCACGTCAATTTCTTTTTCTGCTGACGAGGACGTTTCTTTCGTTTCAGCAGTTTTGACCTCCACAGCTCCAGACGCATCGACTGTGTCCATCTTATTATCGTCCTTTTTAGCGAATAGGTCGTTATCATCATCTGTTTTATTTGCGTTGACTTCCAGGCTCCCTGTGTCCATCTTACTATTATCGTCATTTTCAGGGGATAGGTCGTTATCCTCATCCGTATCACCTGCGTCGACTGCCAGAGTGGCTGTGTTCATCTTATAATTATCTTTCTTTTCAGCGATTAGATCGTCGTCGTCATCATCCTCATCCGTATCATTTGCGTCGTATGAAGTGAATTTTGATCTGCGAACAGTCGGAACATCCGCTCCGTAGAAAGTCATTCTCGAAACTTTGAGATTTTCTGATGGTGTGGAAGTAGGTGGAGTTTCAACTGCGGACATCATTTTCTTCTTTTCGAGTTTGGGACACTTGAAGTTTTTATTGTTAAATGGTAAGGGAACTGCTGAGGCCAGTGGCACAGGCACAGACGAAGTAGTAGTAGCTTTTCTTTTTGTCACGGGTGTCGCCCAATCGATTTCTGGTGGTGGTGGTGGTTTACGTTTCTTAACCAATGTGGTAGTGCCAGTTTCTGATGTAGTAGCATTTGCAACCGGTGTCATCGCTTTCAGTACATTTTCCACAGAAAACACAGTAGTTGCTGGTGTGATGACCACTGGTATCTTCTTCGGAGTATTTGCCAAAGCCGGGGCATTTGCTGGTTGAGTTGTGGACTTTGTCATGGACATCTTCTTCTCCGGAGGCTTTGCCAAAGCCGAGGCAACAGTTGCAGTTGCTTGAGTTGTGGTGGACTTTGTCACGGACATCTCCTTGTCCGGAGGCTTTGCCAAAGCCGAGGCAACAGTTGCTGTTGGTTGAATTGTGGACTTCACGGGTGTCTTCTTCTTCGGAGACTTTTCCAAAGACGAGACAACAGTTGGTGTTGCTTGAGTTGTGGACTTTGTCACGGATATCTTCTTCTTCGGAGGTTTTTCCAAAGACAAGGCAACAGTTGGTGTTGCTCGAGTGGGTATCTTCTTCTTCGGAGGTTTTTCCAAAGACAAGGCAACAGTTGGTGTTGCTTGAGTTGTGGACTTTGTCACGGGTATCTTCTTCTTCGGAGGCTTTGCCAAAGGCGAGGCAACAGTTGCTGTTGCTTGAGTTGTGGACTTTGTCACCACGGGTATCTTCTTCTTCGGAGGCTTTGCCAAAGACGAGGCAACAGTTGCTGTTGCTTGAGTTGTGGACTTTGTCACGGACATCTTCTTCTCCGGAGGCTTTGCCAAAGCCGAGGCAACCGTTGCTGTTGCTTGAGTTGTGGACTTTGTCACTGGTATCGGTATCTTCTTCGGAGAAGTTGCCAAAGAGGAGTCAATAGTTGTTCGCAGTCGCAGCGGAACTGGATATGAAGCAAGAAGTTCTTCAATGCTCATTGTGCCAACGAAAATTTTCACTTTGCTTTTGTGTCCAATTCCATCATCAAACTTCGTATTGAAAATTTTAGATTTTGTAGAGTCCAGGTTGACAGAATATTTCCATTTCTTCTTCACTTCCTCCACCTTCTCTGTCCCCTGATTCTTCTTCAACTCTTGTTCCTGTTACAGATTTAAAAATACATTATCTAAGGTTTAGGTTGTCATTTAAGGTTTCTGTACCTTTGTCTTCACCTCATCATCCTCCTCATTCTTCTTCTTCCCTTCTTGTTCCCCCTCCGTCTTCTTCGCTTCATCCGCCCCCTCACTTTTGTTCATCTCTTGTTCCTGCCATAGATTTAAAATTATTTTATAACGTGACAACGTGAGGGTATAATCTAAACGGTTTCTGTACCTGCTTCTGCTTCTTCACCTCCTCCTCCTCATTCTTCTCCTTCGTCTCTTGTTCCTCCTTCGTCTCTTGTTCCTCCTCCGTCTGCTTCTTCACTTTATCTGCCCCCTCATTCTTCTTTACCTCTGGTTCCTGTCGCAGATTGAAAAATATTTTATAATGTAAGTTAATAATCTAGAATGTTTCTGTACCTGCTCCTTGACCTCTTCCTCCTCATTATTCTTCACCTCCCCTTCCTCCTCACTTTTCTTCATCGCAGGTGGATTTTCTACATCCCCATTGGTCGCCGTCTTCTTCCCCTTGATCTCACAAGCCTCTTTCTGTCGCGCCAACAGCTTACTGTACATGTCTTCGTCCAAACGGAACATGTGACCTTTACCTCCCCCCTTGCCGTCGTCGTCATTCTTCGCATTTTCATCGTTGTTCATCTGATAAATGCTCCACGCCTTTGTCTCATCAAAGCAGACGCTGGCGCTGTCATAAGCAGGACGTAAGTACGTCGATTGCGGCATCCCCTGCGCGTGGTATGGCCCTTTCGCAAAGAGAAGTTCGCAGTTCACGAGCAGATTTCCATTTCCACCACCAATACTCGTACCAGCAACAGTGGCAGTGGCAGTACCACTTGGCACGGTCACGCCGCCCTCCTTCATCGAGTCGTCCAGCGAGTTTAACCTAAAAACACAATAAAATTTTTAAAAAAAACAAAGGAGCGATCAAACACTTACCAATGGTGAAACTCCTCCGAAATGGGCACCAGGGCCGAGGCTGACCCAATCATTTTGATTGTCTTCTTCAATAACAAAGAATTGAACTATGAGCAAAATTTTTAGCTGAAACTTTTGCAGTACACTTTTCCCTGCTTCCTTCTCACTCAACTCCCAAAAACCAAATGAATGAATGAAAGCGTGTGTGGATCGAGTGGAGTCGACTCACTTGACCAAAAGCTCGTTCAACCAATCAACACGTTTTTTTCTCCCTTTCGCACGTAGCGCCAGCTGGTGTTTATTGGCACTTTCCTTTGTCCCTGATTTCTCACTTTGCCCACCACGCGATAAGATCAGATAAGAATCATACGTATGAAATTGAAAAACTATTTATAAATCAAAAATCAGAATGAGTTCAACAGAACAGTACAAACAAAGACAGAGAAATGCTAAAAATGCATATTGTCCAAAAAATAATAATTACTGTCCTTCCTCGTCAGCATTGTTGATTCGTATGGCGTGAAGGTTGTTGGAGGTGAGGATGAAGAGGAAGTCAGTCGATGCCACGACGCCCAAAGTGTCCTCGACTGGTTCAAGGGAGACGACGTGTTGTTTTGAAATGTGACTGACTTTCTGGCCAGTCTTTCGGTTGCGCAAGTCGCTGTTCAGTTGGGAGGGTTGACGGTAGATGTAGACGTGCCGCTTGACATCGCAAATGGCGACGTATGATAAGTCTACAAAAATTATTGTGCGGTTGAGAATGATAGTTTGCACATTTCTCTGGGTAAGTACCTGGGGGAGATACAGTAAACTTGCGTTGTTCCTTGGAAGCTTGGACATACCCCATTGCTGAAAATGTCCCGATGTGGTCTAATTTCCATGAATCGGACGTTGACTTGTCAAAGTCCTGAGGCTGCCAGACAAGTCCATCAACGTCGTGTCTGATGCAAATTGAGGGCGTCATGCTACCTCGCATCTTTCCACTAAATAGCCACTGGTGTCCTCCAAGATTGGCCTGTGTCAAAAGGCACATGACAAAGGCATTGGGGTTACACTTTAAATAATGAGGTAGTAGTACCACGTGAGTTAACCCTTGCACATGACGATCCACACGCAAAAACATGGAAGTGTCAGCAGGTAAAGCGTCACATTCTTCCAATTGTTGAGGATCACATACTTTTGTCCTCAGAGGGTCGTCATTCTAAGACAGCACAGAAGATTTTAAACTAATGCGTATGCATAGGAGGAGCGAGCAAACATACCCATTTGTCTGAACACAGATAGTTAAGTCTTTCTTGAAGGTTTGCCAAAAACTCAGGATCCACAATCTGTTGACCCGTTGAGATGCCTTTTACTACAGAGTCTCCTTCCCAAGTCTTTTCCATTACTTTCTCCAAAATCACTTCCAAACTTTGATACTGCTTTGTAGAGCCATTATCTGTAGAACTAAGGTCTCCATCTTCTTGAGTTTCATCCTCGGTGATACTAATTTAATTTAGCCACTTAAAATATGGATAAATTTAAATTGCATTTCATACGTGATTGGATTTATCGTCCAAATAATTTCATCTGCTTTAACGGTGTTGAGAAGTTCGCCTTCCAGCATGGAGTTACCGTTGCATACGATGGAAATAAATTGGGGTTTAACGTTGACGGTTATGTTTTCCTTAGTTATGCCAAGGGGAATTTTGAAAAGGATGGTTAAGTCTTTTGGACCTTGCATCCAAACGTAGTCAGGCTTGTCTGACTCCACTGTGTGCATGCATGCAAAAGACAAAGAATTATGTTTGGTTTATGGCTGCTTGCTTGTTTGCAAAACTGACCTTGCTTTTTGTTTGGGAGCGATTTATGACGTAGTGGTTCATTTGAAATAAATGAATACGCCAGATGGTTCTCACTAACTGCGAGGACTCCTGTGCCTTTAGTCTCTACAGTGGCGTAATCAATTGCCGAAAGTCCTGTAAGATTTCTCGTACAGTCATGCGTCCAACCAGTCTTTTCCTCTGCATTTCACAATAATTTGCTTATGATAGAAACTCACAATACACAGAAGAATCAAAATCATTAATGAACCTTTCTTTAAGGTGACCCAGTGAAGTTTGGAGACAAAAGGGTGTTCAGTCCTCTGAGTTACGTACAAATCTTGACTGTCCTTCAAAAACTTTGATATCTGTTCATTATTTCTATCCTGGAGTCGAAGGAGCAGTACGTCCAAATACTCATGTTGTTGTTCT
>JAQIWU010000895.1:0-20559 GCA_034696445.1 Isotomiella minor | reverse complement strand
GTCGCATGCATCTCGAGTCTATGCCGATCCTTCTCCTTCGCAGTGAACTTTACCCCTGGACAAAGACGACACTGGTACAAGGTCGAGTTGGAGCTGTTGCTCGCCACTTCATCGCCCTCAGAAGAAACCTCTTCCACGTCCGGGCTCCCATCGTCTTCGTCTTCGTAGTTATCCTGATCCTCACCACGACGACTTCCATCGTCTCTATTTCCCCTAGTCATGCTCTCACTGCTGATGATGATGTCACGGTCAACTCAAAAAATTCAAATTGATGTCAGCAAAGTCTATTTTTCTATTTTTATTATCTGGATAGCAGAGAGTCTGGATAATTAACACTTTCTGCTGTCCACAAAGAACAAAACTTCCCTCTCTCTCTCTCCACGAAATTCCACTCGTCTTGCAGGTGTGGAGTGTGGAAGTGGAGGAATACGTGGTGGCTCCTACTTTTGTGAATTTGAATTTAGCAGTGGTGGTATTTTAATATTTAGTCAAGGCAAAGCACATCCAGCAGAGAGCAGACGAGCCAAACGAAACGAAGAAGTTTCCAATTACAAATTACATGACACATTGAATGGCAAAGAAATATGCAAAGTCTCTTTCATGCAAAATCGAGCTCAGCCTTATTTCTCAAGAGTCTCCACAAGTCCAAACCCAAACCTCAGCTTTTTGAGTGGTGCCAGTTTGACGTGCTGCTGCGGCTGTTCTTTTGCATTCGATTTGAATCAGTCGCTTGCTTTGCTCTAATTCTTCACCATACTTTTGTGTCATACTGACTCGTTGTTCTCATCCATACAGCATGATCATCTTCATCTTCAAGTCTCTCATTATGATGGGTGAGTGAGTGTGAGTGCGAATGGATGGATGAATTACATCATTCTTTGTTCGGAAAAGTGCGTGGATCGTCGTCGTTGATTTGACGCGGTCACGGTGGTGACAAAAAATATCAGATTTGAACTCAACAGGTGGTCAGTCGGTTCAATGGTTGATTGCTCAAAGGAAGAAAGAATTATAATTTGGTTTGGTTTTGTTCTCTAGTCTAATTAATTTTAATTGTTGTGAGTGGACAAAGTTTTTAAATTGATTGTTATTTGTGCGATATAAAAAGAGATTAGAGGGTAGGATTAGAATGGAAGGAAGGGGGTTTAGGGTCGGTCAGCAGAGGGGGGGACGTGGACGTGGTATTCGTCGTCCGTGTCCGTCGCCGGACAAACCGAAAGTGGAAAGTCATCCAAGAGACCTGGGATCCACTCTTTCAGTGGAAAGTCATCCAGAAGACATGGGATCCACTCTTTCAGTGGAAAGTCATCCAGGAGATCTGGGATCCTCTGTTTTAGTGGAAAGTCATCCAGAAGACCTGGGATCCTCTGTTCCAGTGGAAAGTCATCCAGGAGACCTGGGATCCACTCTTTCAGTGGAAAGTCATTCAGGAGACCTGGGATCCACTCTTTCAGTGGAAAGTCATCCAGGAGACCTGGATCCTCTCTTTCTGGATGATGACGTTGACGTGGACGGAGGAAGTAGGAATCCGTCGCAGGCTCAGACTTACTACGTCGCTACTAGTGGATTACAGAGTCAAGAGGTCAACCTTGATGAGGCAAGAGTTGCTGAAGAGACCAACAAAATGAAGGATAAAGTAAGGGACTACTTGATGGCGCATAGGGAGGGGGTAGACTGTAAGCATCTTGAACGTAAGCTTTTATTTTTATGATTAAACGTTTTTTGAAGAGGTTCATTTTTAAAGTCCAAGAATAATTATTATTTCTTTCTAGGCGAACTGATCAGAGTCCATGACGGAGATTTTAATTACAAGCGCTTGGCCTACGACCGGTTGGGACTGTTTTTGTATGCCGTCGCCAATGACGTCTTTATAGTGGCTCATGAAGCTGACAGAGATCCTTATGAAAAACAAACTCCATTGATTCTGTTTGTAAGTTCATTTTTTCATCATCTACATACATCAACTGTAACTGTGAGGGTATTTATTATTTAGATCCATCCATCTTGCATGGCACCAGACAATCAGGATCCAGATATTATTCGCTTGGTAGGAGGAGACACCGTCAATAGATTGGTTCATTGCAAAGATGTATGGATTTTTATTTTCCAACTCCATTCAAATTTAGTAATAATGGTTGGTTAAATGTTGTATTTTTCAGGCAAAAGTTCTTAAAAATAGGACATCCGCTAGTGATGTTGCTTTCTATCGGCAGAACAAGCAATTTCCAAACTGGGAGAGGGAGAGGGACCCGCATCAAAACCGAAGAGGTGGGGGTGGTCGCGGTCGCGGCCGCAGCAACAACAATTTTCTTATACCACCGCGTTTCCAGGGAGGAGGTGCGCTTGCTGACTGAGTATGGCAAAATTACGTTAAATTATTTTTACAAATTGGTACTGATTTAATCTGCCAATTCAGATAAGCTATCGTGAATTTCATGCAGCCTCACGACGCTGGACATTCAGAAGAATCAACGAAAGTCTGCCTAATGAACATCTTACAGGAACAAAAGAAAACTAGCTATTGCCAAATAATAACCATCAGTACAAATGCGACCTACAACATATCCTTCTGAGCACTTAAAAGCATTTTATCACTCTTCTACCCCGAACTTTTGGATTTCACTTTTGTTACATACGCTTGTTGGTGAGCATTTTACTGTAATAATGTAAGCTTACTACTTTAATTAATTGTAAATCAGTAACCATAATAACAGTGACGAACCACACAACTTCGAAAAAACTGCACAACCTTAACCTTCTGTATAAACTTAACTTAAGAACATCGCTTTTACGCATCTTAGAAAATGGAAGCTCCAGTTTGAGTGGGTTCTTCTTCGGACATAAATTAATTAAACAATGCATATGAAGACCAGTTTTTACATCTTGTTCCCAGCTACTTGAGTAATTTTCACACATGATAAACAATCATTTGTACATACTTAGTTATTAATGACTACATTGTTGCTATACAATCGGCTAAGATGCACGCTTCTGATGCCAATTCATTTCTTTAATTCCCACATTTTGAGGAGAGAACAAAGAAATTAATATTTAGAAAAACCTGTTCCATGATTTTTTAATTCGGAATATCTGATCTCATGCCTTACTCTACATTAGAATAGAAACCACTCTCATCTGCGCTTTTACACTTTGCAAATTATGACAATGAGAAAAGGAGCTAATGCAAAGAGAATCAAAAGTACATTTGCACCAGCAAAAGCAATTTAAACTGTCAGATTTTGATTTATATCTCCAGAAAGAAACGAGAAAACTGCTTAATGGATTTTTCTAAACCACTTTTTTCTAACGTTTGGGATAGGACGGGGACGTCAAGGTGAAGCAATAAAAAGACCCAGAACACTGGACAGAGTTTCTCAGTTGCAACAAGTCGTTAGTCTTGCTCTGATAAAAAGTTCTCAAACTTGTGGCTGAAGTTTCAAAGATGAAGTTTTTAATTTCCGCTTTACTTTTGGTGGCTGTTGCCCAGTCTGAGGCTTTTATGGGAGCGGACGTCGTAAGTACAATTCAAAAGTCTTAAGAAAATATGTTTAATGTGGGATGAAATTAATTTTGTAGAGCAAATGGACTCCTATGGTTTGCGACAAAGGTTCATGGGGACCCCACCCTGACCGGATGAAGGAGATTGGAGCCTGCTCTGGCACATATGGAACTGAACCTGGCAAGAAGAATCCAAACGTAAGCCTCGTGAAAATCATAATTATGACAAATCTGCACAATTTCGTGTTTCATTACAGTGTGTCTTCTACTGCCATGCTGTCGCCTTGGGAGTGGTAAGCTGAGCTCACTTTATGCCTCTTTATTCAGGATTTGCAATAGTTTTGGAATTTTAGCTTGGATCCAATGGTCTTCCATCCCCTGCCATTTATGACAGATGGGTCGATGAAACTTTCCCTGCCGTTCACAAATCGGGGTCCAAGAAATGGTTCAGAGATTGCTATGAGAAACATGGTATGAGAAAGTAGACGAATCTCAATACAAAAGCATAGTTCACTAAACAATCTAAACCTCTATAGGCAAAGCCATCGGCAAGGGCGACCAAGATTGCACAAATGCCAAGAAATTTTTGGATTGCACTTGGGGGATTGTTCCCGGACTTCCATTGGTAAACATCATATTAGTACTGCTTCTTTACGAATCAAGTCTCATTTTGTATTTTACATTTTACAGTCCTGCGCAAAGGCGTAAATACATCCTTCCAAAAGGCGGCGATCGTCTCAAATTTTCTTATTTTAATTTACTTCTCTGTTTTTCTCATTTCTATTATCTATTACTTACCATAAATTACTCTTCTCAGCACTATTACCAATTGACAAACAAAATAAAACGAGCTGTGTTGAATTAAAACATACATTCGTATACAATTTCTCACAGTGCCCCACTAACAATAAAAGGAACAACTACTTTGTAATGCATTATTGCAATCTTGCAAATAATTTATCCATCATCTCGCAGAAGGGAAAAATGTACAGTAGAAGGATAAGATTATGCTTCGTTCTGAATTTTCACAGAGTTTGGCTGGCATTGATAATGTTGAAACTGGGTTTAGAATTGACGCTGCTGGGGCAGGTTGTTGTTCGTTTTTTGAGTTTACATTTTGCTGGGTGTCCCCATCAACTTTTACTTTTTCGACTGCTTTTGGAGGGGGAGGACCGTAAGAAGGGATTGGAGAAGGTAGTTTTCCTGTTGTTGGATGTAAAATGTCCTCAGGAGCAATGAATTGTTCCTCTGAAGGTGGAGTGTCTAGGGGACTGTTGCACCTCCATTGTTCAGAGGCATCGAGAGTGGAACAATCTACTCCAGCGGACCCTTCATCACCTCCACCTGTATTTTCTTCGGGTTTCGCACATTTCCACTTTTCAGACAGTGGAAGGTTAGAGCAGTCGGAGGATTCCTCGTTCTCAGTGTCTGTTAAAGATACACTGTCCGTGTGGGAGGAACACTTCCATCGCTCTTCCCACGGCAACGATGAGCAGTCGGAGATTGATCCTCCCTGAGGAGTGTCTTAAACACATTGAGTCAATTAAAAGATTTGGTTAAAAATGGTCATCATAATGCAATGCAAAATACCATCTGCAGATGTCGCTCCACTAGGATTTGCACACCTCCATTTTTCCGAAAGGGGCAAGCTGCTACAATCCGAGTTGGCTTCAGACTCTACAGAATTTGGGGCTCCGTCAGGGGATGCGCACATCCATTGGTCGGACAAGGGCAAATGCGAGCAATCGTCTTGAGATGCACCCTTGTGCACCAGGAGGAAGGTTAAAAACTGTTAAAACCGACGAAAAATTTCAAAATGTATAAATTTAGATATGTCTCAAATTACCACTAAAACTGTAGGAAATTCCATGGCGTCCCTTTTGATCTAACGCTCAATTAAAAATAAATCTATCTCGCCTTCGAAAAGACATTAAATAAATTACGAATGCAAACAGTTAGTAGACTGTTTCATTGTCACAGCCACTATGCAATGTAGACATTGTTGCATCACATGAATCAA
Source organism: Isotomiella minor (assembly GCA_034696445.1). NCBI lineage: Eukaryota > Metazoa > Arthropoda > Collembola > Entomobryomorpha > Isotomidae > Isotomiella > Isotomiella minor. The sequence continues at coordinate 15,044 of JAQIWU010000895.1, read as the reverse complement.
TTACATTTAAAAAATGGCTTGTTAAGGGTACATTGGTAGTCCTTAATTTTTTTTGTCGTCTCATTGCAGGGAAGGAATTCAAGAAACATTTTGTAAATATATGGCCGCCGTGTTGTAACTTAGAAGGCTACTTGAGCAAGTTGTTCATTTGATGTTTGACCACCATAAAAACTAGTCCGCGTTGATGATGTTGTAAAACTTCATTTTTTATTTCATGATTGATTATGGATATCATTGCACAAGCTATCTAGCTGTTATTAGACAAAGGAGCAAAAAACCAGGCATAAAAGTGGAAATAGTTGCAAAATTAGGGAAGAGGTTAGCACAAAACAGATCAGTGGAGAAAGAAACCCAAGCTTGTCCTATCAAAAGTTTAGTCTCTGCTTTCAAAACTTATTTTGAAGTCACTAGCGGATAAAACGAAGGACGTTTTAGCCTCATACCCTGGCAACTCCGAGGCAGCCTTGATGTTGAAATTTTGCATGAAGGAAGTAATGAAAACAAAAAATTCGACTTGTGCAATGCTAATAGCTGGACACTCTCTTTTTCCAATGCTGAATGCTATGACTCTCTCATCTCTGACAAAAGTTACACTTCCATCAGTTCCTGTTTTTAGGAATCGCTCAGGATAAAATTCATTTGGCTTCTCCCAATACGACTCGTCCCGATGGACTTGAAAGAGGTTGGGATAAATGATTGTTCCCTTTGGAAGGAAATATCCATTTAACATGACGTCTTCCGTCGTGGTATGAAGAATGGCAGCCGGAACGATGGATGACAATCGGAACGTTTCTTGCATAACAGCCTCCGTGTAGGGCATTTTCAACCTGTCGCCGGCAGTAGGAACCCTTTTCCCCAAAACTGTATCCACTTCCTCTTGAACCCTCTTCATCTTGTCAGGGTTGCTCAACAGGAAGAGGAACAAGAATTGCATAGAGGACGAGATTGTGTCCGAACTTGCCATGAAAAGATTGACAAATGTGTCCAAGGCATTTTTGACTGTTTGGAATGGGTGTACAATTGACAAATTTATATAATGAGTATGGGAACAAATGAGAGTAAAGCTTACTTCCTTTTTCTTTGTAAAATGACGAGTCAGGGTCAGTTTCCATTGAAAGTATTTGTTGGAGGTACGCGTCCATAAAATCTCTTGGTGGTGAATCTGGGTCAAATGAGTCCTGATGGTCCTTGATGATTTCCATGAAGAGAGCATGCAGCTCTGTCTGAGAGCGTTGAATGGTATTGTAGCCAGACCACTCAGGAAACACTTTAGCCAACCATGGAAACACGTAAAGAGGACCATCAAAAGCCGCATCAAATATCCCCCTGTGTACATTAAATTGTGACAGGCGAAAATTGATTTAAATGCAAAATGATGGCAACCACTGTATGCTTACTTTCTGGCCAATTGGTAGATTCTTCTTGGTTTTGAATCGTCCAATGATATCTTTGTCCCGGCGCAAATGTACCAAATGCAATTGATGGCTGCTATGGGAAATATGTCAAGTAGTCGTACAGGTGCCCCGGCAGTGTTTCTAAATAATACACATAGGCACCTATCTACATACCGTATGTAATAGATGAGATGGGACTTACCGATAATATTCCATAAGGTCAGAAGCTGACTCATGCACTACAGACTCCATCGACTTTTTCCCAAATCCTAAGTCTCTCAGTCCTTTTAGGGCAAACCTACGTTGTTCTACCCAAGTCTTCCCTTGACTGTACGCGATGCCTAATAATAAACACTTTTAATTTGTCGTCATCTTTATTTAATGAACAATACCATTTTCGAATGCCTTAATTGCCAACATGTGACCTGGTCGGCCAGTGAAAGTATCCATTTTAAAAGCGCTTTTAATAGTGTCAAAGTCATTTAGCACGACGTAACTGAAATATACAGTCAGTGATAATTTTTTGTTTGTCAAATGTACAGTAAATCCTTACAACTCGTTTCCTATTTTCACACTGAAAATGTTTCCATACTTCTTTCCCAACTTGCAAATAGATATGTGGGTAGCTGGAAGAAGCCACGGAAGATAACCCACAAGAGGGATTCCCTTTGGTCCTAAAAAATAAAATCATTGCATTCGATAATATGTCCACTCATTGCAATTCGAATTGCACTGCAAATACCTGGAGGAAATTTGTGGTGTGGTGACCCATCTTTGAAGAAAATGTATCGCAAAAGCAGAGCAAGAGTTGCAAAAAGAATGAATTCGATGAACATTTCGAATTTTCAAACCATGCACCAATGCCAAGGATTCACAATTTCACCGTATAATGGAAGGAAGGTGTTTTAATTAGCAATGAAGCAAAGTTAGTGATAAGAAAAGATAAGAGGGCGAAACACAAGTAATTATAACTAAACAAACAAAACTAAATCAAAAGTGGGCATGCAATTTTGTGCAATGTAATGCAATGATAATGTGTATTCGTGTATCATCAAAGGCTTGTCCCGTGTCCCGTCTTCACAACATCAATTTCAGTTCTGACGTTATTTTTTTAACGTTTGACTTTTCCTTGTCCTCTACTGTTCAGCAATTCTGGACTCGCTAAAAGCATTTTATCCATGAGACTGGTCATTGATTGCATTTGATGCAAGAAACGGAATGGGTACCATAAATCCCTGGTAGAAAATTGCCTGCATTTTTGCAGGCAAGCATCCTATGCATGGATGGGGTAAGAGGATACAAAATGATGCCTAAAACTGCACATTGTATTGATCTGGTTACTTTAATTTATTATATAATTTGCTTTGTTGACCGTCCATATTTTTTAGAAAGTAATTGTCATACAATTAAACTCATAGAATGCACTATATCTGTACATTACATATAGACAGTACGCATAAGATAAATACATACTTGATGCCCTTCGTTTGTTGTCGATTCTGCTAGATGCAAACATAAATGTTTGAGGCTGCTACAAAAAATATGAATCTATATAATATTTGTCTTTCAGATCGAAGGAAGGGTGAATCATCAAGACGTTACAAACAGACTGTTCGAAGAATTATCATAAAAATGAATAACTTTGTAACTTTGCACAACACTTTTTACATTTCAGATTTTCTAAAGCATTTGTCTGAATTTTAGATTTTGTCAGCTTTCGTCACATTGTGTCTTTTGAATTTGACGTCCGGTCAACTACACGCTGCACAACAAGGCCGTGGAGGAGGATCCCGATTGGGGAGGGTGTTTGAAAAGGACGAAAATGGATATGTGTATTCTTATGGAACAAGAAATGGAGATGTAGTGGAACAATCGGCATCTTTCAAACCAGGACCCATTTTGGAGGATGGTACTCAAGAAAAAATACCCGTAGTTAGAGGATCGTACTCCTTCGTTGATAACTTTGGTAGGCAGTCATCTTCCATTGCTCTGTAGTTGTTTTTAAATCGTTCGTATTTTAGGAAAACTGCATGAACTCAAGTATGAAGCGGATGAAAATGGATTCCGAGTTTTAAACTAATTCCTTCACATTTTATTACAATGTAATTTCTGAAGTGTTGAATAATTATGCTCTGAACTGGGTGTTTAAAATTCGAAAGATTGCAATCTAGAAATCATGCAATTAAATCTTCAAATGAACGGAGGATTGCAGTCATCAAAAGGATCGGTTGAGCATGGAATGTTTCCACACATAAGAATGCTACACCCATTGGCTGTACAGGTTGGAGGGAGAGCAAAAGGCCTGCATGGAAGGGCGGGACTGAAAGGGTCACCACAGAAATTTTGTTGACACTGGACATTTCTGCAAGTGAAAGGGCAACATTGCAGAGCGGAGCACGTGCCTATCACTGCTGGGACTGGGCGTACCGTCGTCGTTACTGTGATTGTCGTCTGGGTAGGCAGCAAATTAGGCAACTGTATCCAAAATCCCTACAAGAAAACAGTAAAATTAGAGCAGCCAAAAACGAATCAAAGGTTAAGAGCTTACAGGCCTCAAAAAGCATAGACCCCCATGAAAAAAATAAAGAATCCACATTAGTGACAGTCGCATCTTGCTGGTTCACAACACAAGTGAAAGTGACTGCAACTTTTAACCCACTTGGGACCGAGGTGATTATTTATAGAGACCATTTGAAGGATTTCACTTTTTATCCAGATAATTGAAATTCTGAAGCACCTGCCTGTCGTGCCTGTTCATGCTCTTATGCTTACCCATGACAATTTGCATTAGTGAATCGCAAAGTGATACTTTGCTTTGCGTCATTTCCTCTCGAATTAATCCTTCCAAATGCTATGCAAAATTGTTCCTCTTAGCCGTACTGACCGACCCCCGCCACGCCACGGGATTACCTAATTGAACAGAACAACTGGATGCAGGCAAAGTAAACAAGGACACACTTTGATCAGACACAATTTATTAAATCAATGCAGTATGAATGTAAAAAGCGCTAGGTACATGAATGGAATTGCGTATAAGGGACTACTTCCACTAGCCAAATCAGTGGAGCAACGCCATTGTTCATCCGGACCAAGGGTACTGCAGTCAACATTGTCATCCTTGGAACATCGCCACTGCTCATCGGGTCCTAAGGTACTGCAGTCAACACTGTCATCCTTGGAGCATCGCCACTGCTCATCTGGTCCAAGGGTACTGCAATCAACGTTGTCAGCGCAACGCCACTTTTCGTCTGGGGGATGATGAGAACAATCTGCTTCCGCTCCTGTTGCCTTTGAAATTAGGGAACAGGCAACCTGGAGGAATGGTTTCAAGATTTAATAATACAAACGTATTTACACATAATGTAAATCGTACTTACCAAAACTAGAAAGACAAAAGTAATAATTCGTTGCATTTTATATGCCTCCACCAAATCACAATGCTTTGAATAATTAATTTAAGCTCCGCTTTTCTACTCACGACTTCAAGCACGAGTTAAAAACTAAATAAAATCTCCAAAGGATTGAAATTAATTTGATGACGATGTTCACTCACGATGGTTCGAACCACCCTTGTTTGTGAAACATTTAAGAAAAGTGGATCAGCAACAAAAACATGATTATAATATGCGCTTCATTCGACAATGGAAAAAGGTGAAGGTTATTGGACAGAAAATTGTAATTCTTCTCTTGAGCGAATTATACTCTTTTTACAATATGTGGATATATTGAGTTGTCCAGCCCACGTTGGCATAGGTTTTGAAGACAAGACATAGGAGGTCGATAGAAGACAGTTTTGATGGATACGAAAAAGTGGATTGGAAGGCTTGCAAAAAGCGGTCCAAAAACTTGTTCTCCAGTAAAAATACAAAGTTGTGTCCAGCTTTGTTATTAAAACTCTTTCTAATATCAAAAGAATCTAAATGCTAGGTATATTACCTATTAAGGTGACTCAACTCCGACTCTAAGACTGCCCTATCTCTGCCCGTGTGAGTAGGGAATTATACTTAGGCATTACTGCACTGGAAAAATGGACATTCAGTTTGAACAATATCTCAGGAATGTGGGGAATCAAAATGCTAACAAAGATTTGGATGAATTAAGTTATAGACTAAGGACAAGAACAAATAGCTTGCATTATGCCAGGGGTGAAATAAGAAAACATAAGAACGGAGAACATTAGGTTTCAATAGGTATTTTTCAATAACTTTGGTACCATCATCATCACCTTGGCTTATCATGCCACACGCCACCACTCGATCCGTATCACGTCATCGTGCCTAAGGCCAATTGCCAAAGCGTGTTCTGTCATGTCTCTGAAATTGGAACTCAGGGGGTATTTAAATAAACGGTTTTTGCATGTCGACATGATAATACGACAACAAATCAGAGATGTATATAACCTTGATTTTTTCACATTAGTCCCACATAGATACATACATAGATTCGGTGTGCAAATGGTCCACTCTCACACTCGTCTCATTCTCCCCATTACCTTTACCAGAGTCAATTAATCAAACAAACAACTTTTACCTTCAATACCATGGTTGATTCTGCCCCCTTGTCTTCCTTCATTTCCATCCCTGTACCAGGAAATAAGGATGACAAAATATCAATTAAAAAATTTGTGGAGACGAATAAAATAGAGTTTAAAGCAGGCTCTGGATACTACGAGCTCTCCAAGCCTGAGATAATTCAAACGTCAAAAACCATTTTGGTTCAACGGATTTCAGACCCCAATCAACTTATATTTGGCCCCTCAATTAGAAAGGTCTTAAACATTGATGACAAGAAGAAAGCCTCGAAGGACAAGTACACGATTGACGAGGACATTCTGAAGGAGTTTAGAGTTTTTGTGCAGTCCACGAGTTACAACCGAAATCTAATTGGGGGCACGACATTCTTGTACCAAAAGGAGGGAACCGACCCATTCAATAAATCCTCCAGCAGTCCTACAAGCAAGCCAAGAGCATCCAAAAGTGACGATGGAGCTCCTCATGCGAAGAAATCAAAGGTGGATAATGGCTCATCCTCCGTCACAGGTAGCATGATATTGTAAATTACCTTGATCCTTTTCTATACACGCTTATTTTGTTCATTAGGATTGGACATTCCGGTTGAAGTTATCATTTCCTTTGACACAACGGGAAGCATGTATCCATGCCTTTCGACGGTGCGAAGTGTCATCAGGGACACCTTGAAAACCCTGATGGGCAAAATTCCCAATATTCGGATTGGCATTGTTGCTCACGGTGACTATTGCGATGCCCGGACTAGTTATGTCATCAAAGCTGCAAATAACTACAAATTTTGCAACTCTTCGCAAATGTCAGACTTGATTGACTTTGTCACAAATTGTGGCTCTACGGGAGGTGGGGATCTCCCTGAATGCTATGAATTGGTGCTGCATGAAGTGGCTAACAAGTTCGACTGGACGCCTGAAGCAAACAAGTCTTTGATTCTAATTGGCGATGCTGAACCTCATCCGGCCGAGGACACACCGAAAAAGTTGGACTGGAGGAAGGAGGCTCAAACTTTGAAAGAGAAGGGAATTAGGGTCTATGCAGTCCAAGCTCTTGATCACTATGGCAATGATAGCTTCTATAAGGAGCTAGCACAAATTACCTGTGGCTTTCATTTACGCCTGTACCAGCTTTCCGCCATTACGGAATTTCTAGTCGCAGTTTGTTACAAGGAAGGGGACAACTCTTCCAATAGCAACAGCAATTATCTGGGGAATTATGAAGACCAGTTGACGGCATCGGGGAAAATGGTATCGCATTTACGCCGACTGTTTGATCAGCTTCAAGGGCGGGCGACATCCACTGCAGTATCCTCTACACATGACAACGATGAATTAACTCCAGTAAATCCTAGTCGTTTTCAAGTCCTGTTGATTGACGAAGACCAACCAATCAAGCAATTTGCAGAGTCACGCGGTTTGATTTTCAAAACCGGAAGAGGTTTCTATGAGTTTACCAAAGCTGAAGCTATTTCAGACAAGAAGGAAATCATTTTGATGGACAAGACCAATGAGGATTTCTACACAGGGTGGAAAGCTGCTCGAGAACTTGCTGGGATAGAACCCCAAGGAAAAAGCAAGGGAACCAAGCAGCGTCCGAAAGACTGTGACAAGTACATTGTGTTCGTACAAAGTAGCAGCTATAATAGAAAGTTAGTTGCAGGACAAAGGTTTCTGTATGAAGCGGACCCTGATCACTAAGAAGCTATATTTATTATATGGGACATTGAAGAAAATTGTACAAACAGAATCATATCGTCATTAATCAATACGAACATATCTATCCATCCCCAATGGCAGTGATAATAAAATTGACATGATTTAATTATCTGAGTGATGGTCAACTGCATGAAATGAGACATTTTTCTCACTTGAATTGGTGGAACACACCACACATTCGCAATCATGAGACAAGTCTCCACGTTCCTAATTCTTATTCTTTTGATCGTGTTGGGCCTAGTTGGCCCATCAGTTTGTCAATTATGCAGTTGTGACCACGACAATGAATGGGAAGACCCACTTGATAGGATTGTGAAAGTGGATATAGGTTCCAAACAATTTTTAGACTCATTCGAGCGAAGTCGATTCTTCCATGGGACAAACGTTGTCACTAAATTTCACCCCTACCATCCAAATCTAGGAAGCCCAGACGTCTGTAATGCTACTTTGCCATCCCCTTTTTGTGACGCTGACATGAACTATGTTCAAGATCTAGGATTGAATGTTGTCAGATTGGGTATACATAATTAATCACTAGGTTCAAAGTCTAATTATTATGAATATTTACTAGGGGTCATGTGGCCAGGAGCAGAGCCTGTTAAAAATGAGTACAATTGCACTTATTTTTGTGTCATCCATGGCATCATAAGGGACCTTGCGAACAGAGGAATTTATACACTCATCGATGTTCATCAGGACGTCTTGGCTAGGCAGTTTTGTCAAGAAGGGGTTCCAGATGTAGGATTAGAATACGCAATAATGGGCAGAAGAAGTTATAACATTAGCTGACTTTTGGAATTTGTAGTGGTTCGTTCAACCAGACTGGATTGCCAACGAGTCTTTCAGATTTCCTTATCCAATTGCTCCTCCCTTCACCGTCGATGAAAATGGGATTCCCGATCCCTGGGACCAGTGCTGGGCAATAGGATCCGATTGGTTCCTTACCTACTTTTCTCCAGCAGTGGGAGACGCCTTCCAACGGCTGTACGACAATCATGATGGGCTCCTGGATTCATTTGCAAATTACTGGAGGAAAATTGCTATGGAATTTAGAAATTATTCAAGCGTTTTAGGCTACAACCTGCTCAACGGTATATTTTTGTCTTCCTATCGTTGATGTACTTCCTTCTAACTCGTTTATCTCACCTAGAACCTTGGGCAGGCGATATTTATGCCAACCCTTTACTTCTAATACCAGGATGGGCAGACAATGCAAACTTGTTCAAAGTCTGGGAAGAATGCACTGCCAAGATCCGACAAGTTGACGAGGAAACTTTAATATTTTTTGAAGGGGTGACTTGGGACGTATTTGATGGACACCCATCAGTCCCTGGTGGTGATGGGTCTAAAGCTGCTTTGAGCTACCACTTTTACGCACCCCCTCAAATAGAATTACACACTACTTTTAAAACTCGTCTAGCAGATTTCGAACGCCATCAAACAAGTGGGATTCTGACAGAATTTCGTATGTGGGCAGCAGAAGGAGAGGAAAGCCATGAGAGGATTGATGGAAACATGAAAGACACTGTGGATGCTGCGGACAAATATTTACAGTCTTGGATCGGTTGGGGCTACAGAAGCATTTTGGACCGGAATGAAAGTGTAGCACGCCATTATGCCAGAACATACGCGTCAGCGGTGGCTGGTCGCGTCCTATCCACAGGATTTTTAGAAGACACTGGATATTTTTGGATTACCTAGGAAACAAACAAGGAGATATCAAGCAAACCTTCAGTCATAAAATTCAATGCCAAGTTTTATTATCCACATGGAGTATCTGTAGTCATTTCACCTGCAAATTATTTGGAATGGACCATTAGTGACGACGACGATGACGATGGAGTCATTAGTTTCGTCTATACTGCAAATTCAGTTCATGGGCAGAATGTAACTGTTGAAATTTTGCATTCTCCTGAGCAACAATTTCCATCCTCATCAACAGAGTCATCAGCATTGACATCGACATCAACGTCAGCCCATCCATCAACAGAAGAGCCAGAAGAGAGTAGCTCAACAGAGCCACCACCAAATAACACCACCACCAATGGTGTTTGCAAGTTCAGTAATTTTAATTTCCCACGAGGGGTGATAATTATTACTCTTCTGTATATTCTGAAATGACAGTCAATTCCTCGTATTTATAATTAGCATCAGATTCCTAATTTGTTGACTTTGCTGGAGATATAAAAAAAACTGTTTACGTGTGTGGGTGATTTAATACCTGTTTTACACTTCTTCCATTATCACTTTTATTTCTCCAGAGACATTATTATAGTGAAGGACAATGCACCATAAACCGCCAACGTGGAATAATTCGTGGATAAAGCCAGTTAATTTGACCACAAATTTACATTGTTATGCTAATTAGGAAGCTTGCAAAGTCTCGAGTCGTTGCCATTTCAATAAATGCTCCGTGCTTTGTGTTGTAATCACCACTTAACCCTCACATATTTGACTTGAAGACTTCCAGATTTTGGACATCAGTTTAGTTCATCCCGTCTCAAGAGAATTAGTGAAGCATTTTTAATTTGTAAAACTTCACTTTCAAATCGTAAAGGGCCACAATGAATGGACTTAATTTGTTCTACATTTTCGGATTGGGAATCTTATCTTGTCCAAATGTTCAAGCGGCACCAAAGGCTACTTATGCCAGTTTTGGCGAAATGCTAAGTAAGAGTGTTCACTCCCTCTCTTGTCTAAACCTTTTAATTGATTCTCTCCTTATAGATTTAAAATATGGAGACGAATGTTCTTGGGACGCTGAGGAGCTTCGGCTCAACTTTACTATGAATTATATGGAACTAATTGGGCAACACAAGAAAATGGAAGCGATGTTGGCATCTCTAGATTTTCAAGACAAACTAATGGCTCTGGGTCAACCAATCTGTGACTCGTCCCAACTGACTATTTGCAACAAAAACACAGGGAAGTGTGACTGCGGTGAACCTGGAAGCGTTCTCATCCTTGGGGACAAATCTTCATCCAGCTTCGTAGCTGAAAAGGATGAAAGTTCCCATACGACAGTGTGTCGCTATGCCATAGATCAGTATTGCATTCCACAAAGACAAAACTTGACAGCCAAATCACCGTCAACCTCCTCGCAGTGTGCCACTGGATCATCTTGTGTTTCAAGAGAGACAAAGAAAACTTGTTCATTTGTAGGCAAGTGACTCGATTATATGGGTTGCTTAATTTTTTCTGAAATTATCAACTTTTTTAAAACAGACATTGTAATTCAAGCACTTCGAACAGTACAAGACGATCAATCAAACGCGCATCACGCATTACTGAAGCAGCTTGTAAAGGGAAAAGTTTGTTATTGTCAAATGGATCCAAGCACCGACGATAACAAAATAACCGAGGATTTGGAACAAATTGACAGTAGAGGCAATAATGTCAAAGAACCTCATGCTTCTATTATGAAAAGAGATGTCCTCAGCCGTGACAACGAGAGGGATATTCAGAGTCTGTCTGTTCTTGGCAGTCTTCCTTCTTTAGATCTTATGTAATCTTTCATTCAAATCGGAAGCCCTTTTCCAAATCAATCTGTTGTTGGTCTGTCGTGTTGATGCAATGCGATACTAATTACAATCAGCGATGTCTTTCTTGAAGAAAAGCACACAGTCTCAGCGTGCCCCTCAAACATTATTACTCGTTCGCTCAATTGCATCAGAGGAGGAAATGGCATCATCTCATAATATCCGTTACGTATCAGTCATATGAGTCATTTCTCCTGGCGAACAAAATATGAGATAAATTTTATCAGCGTTGATAATTTTATTTGCACAGGTTACCCCAGATATAAATTAAACGGATGATGGCAAAGGTTGAAGCCATTCTCATCTGCTCATTCACGTTGAGTGGTAAATTAAACTACGCAATTAAATTTCAACAGAAAAATGAACGAAAAGGAAATTCGCGTGTTGGTGGAAGAGGACATCGAGCACGACAAAATTAGGTACACCAAGTAAAATATCAAGAGACAATATCAAAGTAGTTTATTCTTCCAGTCCGTCCCTCCATCTTCTCCCACCCATGCAGCTAAGAAAAGGAGAGACGTTTGGAAGCATCCAGCACTTGAGAACTTTAAGGAGCGTTACCATGGAAATTAAAAACTACCACAAAAACCTCAGTTTGGTGTCTCCAAAGTACTATCTTGATGCTGGACAGGTAGAAAAGGATTCCCCACCTCCTGCCTTGATTAGAACGGAAACGTCGGAGACGTTCACGTTTTCCAAAGTTCATGGATCCCTCACAGGCACTGCTGGAGTACTAACCTATGAACTTTTACTTACAAATGACCATAACAGTAAGGGATTCTTCGGTTCATTTCATTCGAAGCATTTGAGGTACAATTGGAATCCTTTTTCAGGTACAATTCCACAAGTTCACGGACAAACAATCGTCCCAGCAAAAGAAATTTTAGGACGTGACAAGCGTTTTATAAATATAATGTGGTCAGCTCCCATATTTTACCCATATTATCAAGCGGTGGGAATATTTGGGGCGTCTCCATTCATAATGGCAGAGGTATATCGACAAATGTATTATGGACCAGCCCGGATCTTTTCCAGGGGTGCGGCCTCAGAAAATACTCTGTACGAATGCAATGTGTATGATTTTCCTGTTACGATAATATCCAAAATAACGGATGACAACAACGCTAAACTAGTTGTAGAAATAAAGTAAGCATCTTTGTTACTATAGGAGGCAGATCATTCTTTTATTTCTGGTTTCTTTAATAAATAAATTGTACTCTATATAAGACAATTTGGCTCTGGAGATAGATGAAACATTTACAATGACAAGGTCAGCTTCACATCTAAGTCAGGATGTATAGCAATTTCACTAGGGATATGTACAAATCCAAAATTTCTTAGATTTGCGGTAATCAATCCAGTAATTTTAGCCGCCACGTGAACTTCCGGTGGGCCGTGTTGGATCCCAATTATGTACATGAAAGCTAAGGCCATAATAATTATAATTACAATCAACACTAGTGGGATTGCCACGGCGAAAATCATGAGCATCTTCCTTGAGCACAATGCTTTCTCCAGGGAGCGGGCAGGAGGGACTGTACTTCCATCTCTGGATGAGTAGGTACAAATTGACATCTGTGACCCTGTCTCTGAGTAACGTTTCCAAATTAAAGGGATGATCGTCAAATAGTTGAAATTTAGGAAACTTACCACAATCACTTTTGCTCGAACCACTGTTTTTCCGTTGCATCTTGGTTTCTTAATGTAAAACTGTAACTCCACTTTTCTGTTGTCACAAAATAAAACTTATCTGTGACCTCTCTCCGGACTTGATGTCAAAAGTGTTCTGATAGATTAAGTGTTAAGAGTGGTCCGGTAAAGGTAAAATTAGACTGTTTTCCTTGGTGTGTTGAATTACAATGAGATAAGTCCATTGCCGTTGAGTTAGAGCCGTTCGAAGGAGGAAGGAAGGAATGAATGAATGGAGAAGTTGGCGAGATTGACAAAAACTCTTCTTAAGCTCCACTTGACTTCATTTAGGTGGGATACTTTGTCCATGATCTTGGTAATGGCACTTTTTTATTTGCACATTAGAGGGATAGGTAGATGTGCAACCGGTTTGGTGGTCAAGAGGCAATGTCCATTAGATTTAATGAGCAATGGAACCAAGTAAGTATCTGTGTTACGCATTTCTTGCATTGCAGGGACGCAACGAGAAGAGAGGAAGCCTCATAAAACGAGGAAGAACAAGTAAAATGCCGTGTAACCTGCGCAATAAATGGTCAGATTACAAAAGATAGGACGGAAGTATGTACATGAATCATTTATTTTGCTGAAGAAAAAAGCGACAGAAAATAATTTCAGAGCGAATTATGACCAACCTCTTTAAGGATAATCATGTAGATATATTGTTTTTGGCTAAACACTATCTCCACATATCTTTAATTTTCGTTATTGGTATATTGGCTCTTTATGGATATTCGCACAGGATGCATGCATCCGTGGGTGAGGAAGATGCCAATGCGTATGATTAAAATCTGCAAAACTGGAGGTAAACGAGTTTCGCAATAATAATAATGTTGATAATGCCTGCTAATTTTAATTTGCGAGGGATGGTCATGCAAAGCTTTATAATCATTGTATCATCGCCTTTTCTGTCTTGATTGACACGCATTTTTTGTACCCTACCCTCCTATAAACACCCAGCCCAACTTTGCTTGCCATCTAATTATCATCAACAATTTGCATTTTTTTTATTCCTTCACTATTTATAGAGATGAAAAATTGCGTTTTTTGTATGGAAGGAATTATTAAGTGGGACTGGTCAAGAATAATAGGGAAGAATTTTCCATGGTTTATGTAGGAATATGATTTATGTAGGTTTATGTAGAAATGTAGGAAATGATTTTTTATCAAAGCAGTACAAAAAGTCAGCTATTTGGTAAAACAATATTGTCGACCTTTGAATTATCTCTTCATAGGTTTCAGCAAAGAGTTCAATATCAATGTTCTCTTTGTTGCATCGTGATGGCATGGATTACTTACAGCTTTGATGGGTATAGGGGATTATTATGTAATGGCTCTTTGTGAAGTACATTTTCCCACCTCATCATGTGCACAAAAGGTACATTTCGGTACATGATTGGGACGTCCCCGCGACGTCCCGATTCACGTCCTCAGGACGTCCCCACGATATCCCGATTTTGGAACTTGGCAATAGGAATAGGATGAGAAGACATTTGTGATGTACTCCATCCGTTCTTGATGGGCAATGTATCTTTTTCTCGGGACGTCCATGGGACGTCATTAGGACGTGCAGAAGATGCACATGCACACCGTATGAATATAGCTATTTATAAAGCATTTAATTGCCGTCTGCTCTGGGGTTTAGCTTAGCTTACAAATTCTTTTATCACAATTGCAATTGTTACAACGTAGCAGACTTTAAAATGTTCTAATTTATGTAAATTAAATTTAGACCGATAGTCCTTCATTGTACATAGATTGTTTAGTTTTTGTCTACTGACCTGAGCCAACCATTTTCTTCAGGACACAGCAATAATAACTTAGTTTATGTATAGAATTACATTATTGGGTTTGAAATATTGAAATACAAATTTACTATGAATTACCTAGGGTGGCACCCGACCCGACTCCGGGCTATTGTCCAAAAATAATGTGAGGCGTTGTGAGACCACTGAGTCCACTATCAATAACATTCATAGCATTTCATTAGACATCTACTTTTGTATAAATCACGTGCACATGAAACTGAAAAGTTTTTGAATGTTAGTTTTGTCAACATTTCTCAACTTGTAGATGGACACATTTCGTGCTCAATATCCAGCTTGCAGAATTTGCATATTTTGGAAGAAGAGAAGAGACCTAAATTTAGCTTATCAACCTGATAGGCTGACTTGCAAAGATAAATGA
>JAQIWU010000894.1:0-20566 GCA_034696445.1 Isotomiella minor | reverse complement strand
ATTAATCTTGTGCATCAGAACATTCCAAACTTGTCCAGATTCTCGCTTTTCACTATACATCATTCATTTCGTCATGATTTATCTCCGTTTACCACCACCACCATACCTACATTTCACCATCAACGGGAGACGCACATAAAAATAAATGTATTTGGAATAAAAATCTATTCACTTGTTCTTTAGAGTCTTGTGAAAGCATTGAATAATATTGCTCCAAATTCCATGGTCTAAACGATTATTACGAATTGAGAATGGTTTGTGCAATGCGTCACTATGTCATCAACCGCAACCAACGAAGGTATTTACTACGACAGAGACACAACCTTTCTCTTCATTTTTGTGTTTCCACATGATTGGGAACCACAAGTAACACTCTCAAAACAAACAAAGGAAGAAGGGAGAAAACATGGACCAGTACCCGTCCACACAAACCCTTGGGGACTCGACCTTTTTCCATAATATGTCATCTCATAACCACCCAAACACATCATCATCCTCCACCGCAACACACACACTCACGTCATTCACTCATCCGATTAATTTACTTGACCACAAACACACACTCAATTTCTCCCTTTAACGACATCAAATCAAAATGACACGAGATTTTGTTTGAGGTCCCTCCCTTCCTCGAACCTGTCAGTCATTTGGTTGTACCACGATTCTTTCTTTTAAGGCATTGATTGCCTGTTCACTGTCAAAATAGGACCCACGTTGTTTTTTTCTTCTTGAAATACTTGTGATAAAAGCTGAATTAGGCAAGCAGTCATGAAATTGTGATTAGAGCATCCTGATCAGAGTATTATTCCGTCCGAAAGTCTAAAGAAGGAAGGGGTGAGGAAGGAAGAGTAGAGTGAAATAAAGAAATGAAAGAAAAACAGAAATAAAATAAAATACAAAATGAAATCTAAAGACTGATGATATTTGTTTACAATCCCTTCTCTCCCTCTCCACTCCATTGTTTCCGACCATTAGCACTGCTATGATGGAATTTTCAGACAGGTCGCAGTTTAGTTTTCATGCATGGCATTTCTCTGCTGCGGGATGGGATGAAGAATTGTGAGAATAGAGTTGAGTTGGATTGAAGAAAAACTGAACGAATTTAAGATTCGAGTGTGAGTGAAAGAGAAGAAGAAGTAAAGACATGGAGATTTTAAGTCGTCTTCTACTTCTTTTTCTTGTGTCTCTTGTTCGTCTGTGATTTGAATTGATGCGATGTGATGATGAGGATACTACAACTTGCATGTATCTGTGAAGAAGAATTTAATAAAACTATGCTATGTGAAAAAACTGCCAAAACCAAAATGAAATGAAAGAAAATGCCGAACAAGGGACTGAGAGAGAGTGTGATGGTGATGGTAGTAAAGAAGAGGGAAGGAAGAAAAGGAGTATAATAATATCTTATCGTTTTCGTGTAATAAACTTTTGTGTAAAGAGAGAATTGGTTTCATTTTCATTTTCTTGGGAAAGAAGAAAAAAGAGTTGACTTGAATTGAGCCGAGAGACTTGTGGGTTTTTGGAAAAAAGAGAAAGGGGATAGAAAAGTAGCAAAAAAACTCCTGAAACTGTGTCTATCAAGCTCATGATATGATGTTGATGACGATGACGATGAAATGTTATTTGATGATGGTAGATCCTCCTGCAATTACCCATCATATGGAGTATTACTTTAATAAGAGCACGGCGATAATATCATTCGAGTCAAGTTTATTGTTTTTTGGTCGACTGATGATATTGACTTTGATTTGCTTTCTTTCTCTGCTGGATTTTGTTTGCCTTGTGAATTTGGAGGAGATAAAGATGCCAAGGCACTAATAATAAATATTGTGGTTGGTCAATTAATGCACATGACGGGTTTATATTCTCCGTTCGTTCGTAGACCAGGCCCATAAAATAAATATATGTAAACAGACTCTCTCTCTCACTCGAAGCCCTATCTCCCTATCGAAGCTTACTTTTTGTTATCTTATTGTCTCTCTTTCTTTCTCTTACGACAGAGAGAAAGTAGAGAAGAGAGGAGGAAAGTGCTTCCGATCCCTTCTCTCACTCTTCACAAATACGCTTTAATACCCATGCATTGGGGATGGATGGTAATAATATAGAGCTAGAAAAAAATAAAGGAAGAGGTGCTCCGCAATTGACAATAATAAACAAGGATCAGAAAGGACTCCACACGATCTTCTCCACAAAATTACATTGAGGTTGGGTGGATGACAAAATCCGAGACTTGGGAAAGGGAAAGTAGTTATATGCCTTGTGATTCCCATCGTTCTTCACAAGGTGTATATATGAATTTGGGGTGATGAGAGAAATGATGCTTTCTCCCATGCCCTTCTTTTCTAGTAGATACAAACTAAATGTGCCTTTTGAAGGAAGGTGGAAGGAGGCACTTTCCCTCACTTGCATGACTGATATATACGAGTCGTTGTGTGATGCTGTTACTATATATTGCATTGTGATGGGTGGATTGGGAAGATATGAAATGAGATGACCGCACCACAGGTTGAGAGACCAGAGAAGAGATTCATTCATTCGACTTTTACAGGATGAAGTCAATAATGCAGGTGGTTGTGTGTAGTAGACACATGTAGCAGAGGAAGAGTAGTGGCAACTAAAATGGTAAGGTCATAAAAGTGCTAAGTGTATCTGGAAAAGTCAGGAGTTAGGTAACTTAAATCCCTGAGCTATTAGGCTGGTCACTTTAGTAATGTCTTCTCCTTTCTCTCATGCTTAGCCGAGTCTCGTGGGGGAGTGAGTGAAAGAAGAAAAGAGAAACCACAACAACAGCACCGCTTCCTCTCTCTCCACTTTGCCAGTGTGTGTGTACTCTGTATGTGTGCTGTCCATCAGAGAAGATGATTCTGTTATTGTATCTTTTTATCGGACACCACAGACCCATATATGTGCTCTCAGGTTCATTCATTCCATCTTCTTCTTTTAGCCTCTTTCCTTTCCTCTCCTCCCTTCCTTTTTATTTCATTTCATTTGGTATCAGCTTTTTGATTCTCTTTTGGCGGAGCGTCTTAATTCCCTGCCACGGCATTTCTTTTTATGGTAAATCAATGTTTACATCAGAGGATGATGAGAGCGATGAAGATGAAAACGACGACCGACCAAGCAACTGTTCGTTCGTAGTAAATACTCACACCCACACCCGCAGCAGCCACTTGGTTTGGCCACTAAATTGCTTCTTGGTCTCGCTTCCTCGTGCCCCTCCAATATTGGCCATTAATTAGTTGAGTGTTGATAGGTAGACCCATAAAAACCAAGCCCAGGCAACTTTCTGCTTTCTCCTTCAAATCCACATAACTTACATTAACTCACTTTATTTCATCTCTCATATGCCCCTCCCTTAACTATCCCAGCAATTTGGTTTCTTTCTATGAGCTACGTTCAGCAATCTTGTTCCCTCTACATCCTTCCACCACTTGAAGGGAGGACGATTGGCATAATATTTTGATAAAATAAATCAATGTAAGGTGTCACAACAATGTTTGTTGTCCTTAATGTCCATCGTTATCGTCAGTGTCGCAAAGGTTCTTTTCTCCACCTCTTCTTACATTTATTTAACTTTCACTTTTGGCGTCGAGGAATTTTCTGTCCCATCAGTCACTGCTACACTGCACAAAGTCTCCACACAGCCAAGCCAAGTCAAGATGAACGAGGTATGGACGTGGTGTCATTAAGGTTGCTAATGGTACTGCACTGAACTACATTAGAAGACTGCACTGCTACTGCTCTCTGTGCGATAGATCTTCTGTTATGGATTATAACTCCATTTCACGAGAGATGATAAAATACGACCACGTTTCATCATACCCCATCCACCCTCTGGTCTTTCTTCACTTACTGATGACGATCATCATCTTCAGAATCCCAAACCATCTTTACTACCTCATACTTATTTATTCTTTGGTCACTTTCTCTCTCTCTCTCTCCCTCTCCATGTCTCAGATGAATTGCGTGTGGAAGTTCTCTCTCGTGCAAGCGGGCCATGACATGCCATAACAATAAACAATCCTCAAGGAGAATGCCTAAAAGAGAGTACATACGTTGCGTACAATTGCTTGAGCTCTGTCTCTTTACAGACATTAACATAGCATGAAGCATTGGGTGGACAAACTAGCAGCCGTTCGCAAACATGTCAAACATTGGACTGAAAGAGAGTGAAATGATGAGGACAAAAGCAACGCTGTTGTTATAAAACAAACTACACGATAGAAAAATCCACACACAGGGAAATCTATTTCACTCCAGTCCTTCATTCATATCTATCTATGCAACTTTTTTTTTCTCAGGCAAAACCGGACCAGACCCAACCAAACACGTTTGCTTTCACCACCGCACCTGCACCGTTGTTGTTAACTAGCTTTTGGATATGCTCCATTTCGAGACTTGTTTTTAGTCACTGGCTCGTGCATTCTTTTCAAATTCCCTGTTTTTTTTTTGTTCCAGTGTTCTACAACTACACGGGAACGTAAATACGGGTTCTACAACTAAATTTTTATTCAACAATGTTGCACGCTTCCTTGTGCATTTAAAAACAAGATCTCCTAACACAACCACCTGATGACCTTTTTTTCCACGTCTCCTATATAATACAATTGTCATCAACATGTCGTGTGACAGTAATTATAATACGGTGGCAAATCTTATCACAGCCAGGTAAGCGCATATACGGAGGAAACAGTTTTGGCGAAAAGAATGAAACAAATTTGTTTTTTTGTGTGAAAGCATCTCTTCATCCTCATGTGTTAAAGTTGGAAAAAGTGTGAGAGAAAAGAGACAGGCAAGGGAAGGAGACTGTGAACGAAACGAACCATCCTTCATTTCATGGAGATCCACTTTCCCTTCCACTCCAATGAGCATTCTTGTATAATTTTTACAGAGCTAATTTCCCCAGCAGCACCAAAACAGCGGAGAGTATCCTTGTACAAACAAAGTTTAGTTTGGGAGGATGTTGGATTGGATAGCAGAGAGGAAGAAGTTGAGGGAGAGCTCATAACTTTCAATTATGAGAAGTGTACGAGTGGAAGTGAAATACCTTCGTTGCACTGCTCCCTTGCTTGCCTTGGAGCAGAAAAACGGGTGGCTTGGCTTGGCTACATGGCATAGCTACATCTCATCTCATTAATGCTTCCATCAAAAAATTATTGTCAACTGCAAAATGAAAGAAAGAAAGAAAGTTAAAAACTGGTGTAAGCTTTCTCTCTCTCGCTTCGCTCCTCTCATCAGATTGGTTTACCCCGTACAGATTAATTGGATAAAGGAGAGTAAAAGTCTATGGTTAAAAACCTTCTCACTACTATTTTCATCTCATCTCCTCTCTCTTATGAACAAGTAACTCATCTTCATTTCCCATCTCCTTGTACAAGACCAGTCCTCACCATGATCACGAGAGAGAGAAGAATTTTTAATATTTGCAAATTGGCTGAGAACCTAAACTCAGAACGGAATTACACTATATTCCATTACAAAAATTATTCTTCTCAAGTCAAACTTTTTTGAAGCGGGCTGGCTCAACACCAGTCCAATCTAAAAATCTCCAGATCCGATCTGTTGATGTGATTTTTGTAGTTTGCCCTGCTTTGGTTCAGTTCGGCATGTTGGGTGAAGTAAAGTAGGAAGTGGAGAGGGAGGGAGGAACATAAGAAGGAAGGAAGGAAAAGAGAGAGAGAGGAGAGAGATGATGTTGGGTGGGAGAGAAAGGAAGGTTGACAGAACAGAATTATTATAATGGAATAGATACCCTCAAGCCAATTATCATTTTTCCAAAATTGTATTGTACCAACCGACATAACACAACTGAAAGAGAATGAAAAGGGTTGACTTTCAATAAAGACAAAGGCAGTCAAGTCAACCGAACCGTCTCACTCCTGGTCTCGTCTGTTTCCAATTCCAATTCTTCCATTTTTTAAAGAGCTCACTTATCCAAAGTTTCTTTGTTCGTTCGTCTGTCGTTGCACAGAGAATTGCTCATTGGGTTCAGAAGATCCTTAATACCTCACACCGTGTATCGATAATTTTCTATCTGATGTACAACCATCTGACGCAGCTTCTCCTGCGGTTTATTTTACTCCAGTTCAATTCTTATCATTCACGAAGGAAAGTATATACTGGGTGACTCTATGGGTGGATGTAGGTATCCTACCAGAACTTCTTTACGACACTCAATAAATATTAATCATCCTTTTTTTAATTTATTAGCTGAGCTTATTCTCATTCATTTCACATCCTCGCACAGAAGTGCATGGCAATTGCTTTTTAGAATCAAAGTGAAACCGTAGTCACTCTAAAACAATAGGCTACACAGAAATAATTCCTAACATTTGTATGACTTTTTCATGTTTGCTCTCATTTTTTCTAATGATAGTCATAAACAATCTGCTGACGAACACTCTGTTCCCCTCGGTCTTGTCCAAATGTATACGCTTTTCTAAAAACAATTATTGCTCACGTAGACTAAAAATGAATGAATGCTTGAATATGGCTATGGCATCATTACAATAATGTGTGGCACATCGCACACAGCACATGGGAATGATGGAATTATTGCTTTTACTTTAACAAATCCAAACTAAACTTTGAGCACAAACCTACAATTCACCTAGCAATTACTCAATCATTAGCGTTCCAGACTGATTACATTGTTCTTTCCCTTTTTACTTCATGCCTCTGCGTCTTTTAATTTGCTGTAAAGTTTATGGCACTAGATTAGCACTGCATGCTTACGACTTTTTACTTCACTCCGACTCCACCAGACTCACGTAGGTGGGCAAAGTTGGTCCGGGGGAACAGAATGCAATGAAATAAATGAAATGACGGGTGACGGATTGTCTACAAATGAGACAATTTACTTTCCCGTGATTTCCTTAAGACGCCAATTCGGCCATAGATCTGTCTACAATGATCAGAATTAATACACGTCTTTTTCCATTTGTGATTAGCCGCTTTTTATATTTTCCAAGCAGAGGAACATTTTTTTGTGCCTTGAGACTCTTGGGTTACAAACACAGAAAGAAAAGAGATGAAAAGAAATTATTTTTACTGTTAATTGTTATAGCTGGCTCATAACTTACTTGAGAGCGAGTGCCTAAGAAAAAGATAAATGTATAATTATCATACACGGTAAAGGAGAGGCACAGCATCAATATGTAATAATAATAATAATAATAATGCTTGTCCAATTTTACAACTACCCTTCCTGCTCCCATCCATCCCATATATCCATCGAAACTCACTTAATTTGTTCCTACAAAGCTAAGATGTTATGACATGAAAGTATTATAATTCGACGGCTGCCAATAAAAAATATGTGCTTATACTTTACAACTAAGTATTAAAGGCATTGTTTTGTGCTCACTCTCTCTCCATACTAAACACTTGGAATGAGAGGACTGATCTATCTTCAAAGCTATTATATTCTTGTAAGCTTTATCAAAGGAAAGAAGTGAAATAATTTACGTATTCGAGGAATCTGAAATTGTGACTTTAAACTTTTATTCTTTTTACTTTCTTTATGTTACTTTGAAGAAGCTGCGTTCTTAATTTCTTGGAGTAAGCAGGTAATTTCCCCCTTATCCATCAAAACATTTCAAAATACAGGGGTCGGATTTTTTAGAGGATAGGTGTGAATTACAAAGCCATAACCACACCGTTCGCTATTACGTCGACGTCCTTCCTTGGGAACATTTTCCTATTTGTTGCTAAATAAAACTAGGCAAAGAAATTACCAATGATATGATCACTACTGGTAACCTCACCTTCAGACAATGCTTTACTTTACTTAAGTCTGGTTTCTTTCTTTGACAACAGATGATAAGGCATAAGGAGTACTTCGAGGCTTCCAATCTAAAAGAAATGATCAATACTAATACCTTTTCACAATATGGCTTGAAAAGTATAGATGAAAAATATTAAAGAGACCCTATATAATATCGGATCTTTCACAAGAAATTAATTAAAGTTGTGTAAATTACTCATTTTATGACTAAGAGCGTTTGACTTTAGCACACCTTGCTAAATTATTATTTCTTGAAGAAGAGACATGTACCTGCTTGCTTCCTTTGTTTATTCATCACGTATCACATCATATCATATCAACTATGCTAGTTCTTTTCACTTTTCCGTTGCTGTGAAATGACAAGAAGTTTCCCTTTTGATCATACTTATTGCCGTCTTTTTGAGCAAAAGGTTATTAAAATTCAGCCCTCATCTCATCTCGTCAATAATTCCTTTTCACAAGTGGCTCACAAATTTCCACTTAAGCTCATACAATTCTTCCATTTTATTTCATCCTCATCATCATCTATATTTCATTCTGTTTTGCAGCTATTCTTCAAAGAATGATGAAATGAAATGAAATTAATAGCCACCAGCAATGGTAAACAGAAGAAGACTTAGCTCATGCACGGAACATTTTTATTTACCAGCAAAACTGGCACTCGATGCTATTATCGGTTATTTCTCCATCCTTTGTTCCCACTCGCATCTCTTCCACAGAACGTTTTCTTAAAAACGAAAGCAATTCTCTTTTCTTCACAGAAAATAAACCACCCTCAAAAGACAGATTCTTTATTGCTCAACAAATTTCTTCATCATCCACTATCAAATTAAAATCACTGAAACAGAAGGCGGCTTCCAGGTCTCC
The DNA here is from genome assembly GCA_034696445.1 of Isotomiella minor. Classification (NCBI taxonomy): domain Eukaryota; kingdom Metazoa; phylum Arthropoda; class Collembola; order Entomobryomorpha; family Isotomidae; genus Isotomiella; species Isotomiella minor. Next base: position 11,916 of record JAQIWU010000894.1, on the reverse strand, counting down.
CCATATCCTTGCCAGTTTTTGTCAACTTTAGGCATATTCTCTGCCCTTCTTTGCATTGTATTGTAAGATTGGATTAGACTTATTCCAGCACTTCAGGGCTTTTTATTTGGTGCCAAGCACTCACAGAAATTGCAATATTGAACCTCAACTATAAACGCATGTGTTGATACATTACATCTTCACCAACATTTCTTACCAATCAGAAACAATCCTTTTGTACTACAATCATTTCAATAATTACCTACAAAGAAAGGCGCAATCAAAGAGAGGAATTGGTCACATGGGGGTACAATGATACAAGTCGATGCTTTGACATTTGACTTTGTCTCATTCAGACTCAGTTGTTTACTGTAAATGATGTACCAGCTAATGTCCCTATGCTATAAATAATCAGATCCAAAGCTATAAATTGTACAATAGTGGTATGTCAATATGTATACCCTGTAGTACCTAGAGGAATGAATAAGCGTCGAAAGAAGAAGAGTGGAAAATGGTTTAATGAATAGAGTTTTGGCTCCCACGAGTGATTTAAATAAAATGTGTCATCCGATCTGATTGTGATTACTTATTGCATTGCATTTGCTGCTACTACGGATGTATAGGAATCTTTGTGTGTGGAAGAGGCTCTTACCAACTCACTCACACGTACTATTTATGATTGCATACTTAATATGCAAGAGTGATGAACAATAGGGTAAAATGTATTAGCCAAGAGTAATGAATCTTTTTCAAGTGAATGGGTGGCTTTTGATGATTGAAAGAAATTGAAAATGTGAATGTTTTCGATTCCAAGTACCAGATTTGCTTATTCACCAACCAGCATTCATTCGATTCATGTCCCATGTGAACGAACAGGCAATTGCAATTCGGTTTTTGAATACAAGCTTGAGTCACTTTATTTTGCTTCATATTATTTATTTCAAGATTACGATTTGAATTTATTTATTGAAGGAAGGAGGTGCAGGTAAATGATGAGAAGAGATGAGATTAGAGAGAGGGAATAATATACGGGTATGACTGTGGGAGCATGGACAAGACGAGAGGGAAAGGGGGAGAGGGGAAAACTAAGTATTGGATATCAATCAAGAATTAAGAATGGAGAGACAGAAAGAGAAAGAGACAGTCATAGTTCTCTTGCATAACTAATGCGTATTTATACATGCACGAATATATAAATAGCTCACAGACTTGCATTTGTGTGTTATTTCGTTATGTATTAGTATTAATGGGTGATTTCTAAAGAAAGGGGGATTTGCATATCCATTTATTTATTCACCGTCAATGACAACCAAAGAGGAGAAGAGGAAGAAGAAAGAAAGGAGAAGGAACGAACAAATGCCCACACTTTAACAGCCAAACCAAACCAACTGTCTTCTTCTTTTCAGTCCGAGAGTCGCTACTATGCACTCTTGCTATATAAAATGATTGGACATCCTGGATTTGAATCAGAATCAAAATCAAAGCTTTTCTTTCTTTCTTTCTTTCTTTCACTCACTCATTTCTCTCCTCTCTTCCCGGATGCCACGGTGGAGGAAAATAACGAGCAGTTCGGTGCATAGTAATGAGCAAGGAATTAATAATAATAAATAAATAAATCCAAGTTCGAAGTTCTTGATACGATATAATATAGGCAATACTTAATGGATAACATTTAATGATATGCATACAAAATTTGCATCTTTACATTTTCTATTGCCATGGGAAAGTTTGTGTCTCACATCTCCCCTTCATCGCTCTTTTTCTTCGCCATTCTCTCCCATTAATTTCTGTATTACTAGTTTGACTTTTTAAACATTTTTTAACGTGAGTAAAAAGCACTTTACTCTCAATTTCCCGATTGACTTCTATCTCCACGCCAATGGGTTAAATAAAAGTACAATCACTGGCAACAATCGTCCAGAAGAAAGTTATTAAATATTACATGTGTCTCAAAATGTATGCAAATTGAGAATCAGCATGTCGGATTGGATCTAAAAACTGAACGGAAATCGGGTGCAATTGTTTATTGCTTGCCGGTAATAGAAATCCAAGAACAAATATAAATACAAATACAAAAGCTGGAGATGAAAATTAGCCTTTCTTTTATTATGTATTCTTTAGGATTGCTGGTGCTGTTGCTGCACAGCTAAATGAATAGCATAGAGAGGAAGAATGAGGAATATTTAAATAATGGAGAAAGAAAGTGATTGAAGAGAGTGATTCTCTGATTCTCACGGGCCACGACGATGTGAAGTGAAACGAGCAATGGAATATATGCAAAGCAGTGCAGTGCCCGTTTCCAGAACCGATTAAGCACAATCAGAACAAAAGGGAACGATAAGTAACAAGTACACTGACGAAGAAGAAGTAATGAATGAGTGGAGCGATAGAAAGTATGGTATATGCAAATTCTATTGTATTGCCACTACACTATGCGATTGTGATTGTGTGGCTCTAGTTCAGTGGAGTTTCTTTCTATTGAATGATTCAGTTCAGATTTATTTAAGACGATGAGTCGCATGAAAGAAAGAATAATCAAAGCAGTGCCACAAAGAGCTGTAGCACCCAATAAACTATTCTGCGATGCTTTTACTCGCTCACCCATGCCATGCCTGTCTCAAATTTATCTGTGATGCAAGCATGAACAATGAATGAATTCTGTGACCGACTTCGAATGCAAATTTGTTTAATATTCAGATCAAAAGTATCAATCTTCAACTCTAAAATGTTAAGGCGACATGGAAAAAGTCTCACAATCATGCAATGATCATTAAATAAGAATGGTTTTTATGGTTGATTCTAGGTTGTCTGCCAGTGCCAGTACAACGGTGTCAGAACTGAGAAAAATTGAAGATACTCAAAGCGATATACGGTAAGACATACTTTCTCCACTTTTTCCAATTCAGTTTTAGTCTGGAGAAAAGTGAAAGTACAGTGGGTCAACAACAAGTGCCGGTCTTCTCAAAAATTAAAAAAACAGCAGCAAAAAAGTGAGATTTTTTATGTCACTGAAACCAAAAAAGTAACCAGTTTCCTAAACAGCGTTATAAAGGCAAGGTTACAGAAAGTAGCACAACAGGTAATACAGCCAGGATTTACATTTGCCTTTTTCTTTCTTTTACCCACTCGATCCTTCCACCACCACCAACCACCACATCGGTCTCATTTTAATTCCGTGGCTGCCTTTCCTGTCTCTCTGCGGTGTGTATCAGAGTGAATTAATCGGTTCAGTCGGGGCGAGATTACTTTCAAAGCAGCCCTTCCTCACCTTTACCCCCCTTTTTTGTATTCCCTCTCCTTTGCAGCATTCTTCCAAACATGCCTGCGTGGATTTGTTTAAAAACACCACAGCAAGCCACTTGTTATTAATGTCAGTCTCAATATTCATCGTATTGATCTGTGGAAAATTGATTGATTGAGGTTGAATCAAAATCAAAGTCAAAAGGCAGCTCACCTGACTTATCAAAGCTAAAAGGAAGGTTATGTTTCTTCCTTCCAAGAGGAAAGTGCAGATGCTAAAAAGAAAGTTCCATCCGTCGTTGTTTAACTGGTTCACGAAAGTGAACAAAAGATGTTGATACTGAAGGTGAAAGAGATTTCATCGATCCATATTTCAATTAAAAATTCAGTTCTCATCATTTCACTTTTGGTAATCTTCCATTGAAGAAGATCCGATCCAATCTGCATATCTAAAGGGGAAATCCTAATAATTTATGCAAGTGCATATTAAACAGCAATAATAATAGCAGTGTGTAAAGTTCTTCCATTCCTTCCTCGCTCATTCATTTCTTCCGTTCCGACTTCAATTATTTATACACTTCAAAACTCTATGCGCTCTTCTATTCTTTCATCCCTCTGTATTCCTGGCAGTTTTAGTTCCTTCCTCTCTGCCCGGCTTGTCTCACCATTTCCACGATGCCTTCTCTTTTCACTCGAGTGTGCTAATGTGGATTGAAGGTTGAAAGTCTTGTATGAGAAGAGAAGTTTAAAAACTGTTTCCAAAAAATTACAAGCAGACAAAAATTATTCGTTGATTTGAATCAGAGAAGGTAGAAAGTATGCGAATGTGCAGGGAAACCTGAAAAACAATCAAAATGATGCTTTTTAGACACATAAACAATAGGACATGATGTTGAGCCAAAAAGACAAATATATGCAGATTTAGTGGACCTTGATATGAGAGTGAGGGAAAAACCGAAAAACAAAAATAAAATAAATGGCCTTAATGAATTAACGGCTCTTCTGCTTGGCCATTTCTATGTGAACGCTTCGTTTATTTCGTCGTTTGTGTGCTTTTTTTTCTTTTTTTGTTTTTGTACACTTTGTCAAGAGCCGTTCTTTCTTCAATTCCGACTCAGGCTTCTCTCCACTTTGTGTCCTACTGCTTCTTGTGTTGCCCATACAAATGTTCCATCTCCTCCGTCTAAAATCATGTGGGTAGTTTCCTTAATTGTATCTTTTAAGTCATTTTTATCTATGATCGGTCCCCACCTGAATTTCAGGCTATAAAGTCCCACATGACTGAATGATCTTAAGAATGAAGTACAGTTGGAGAGTGACATCGAGTATGATAAGCCTTTAAAATGCAGCGACTCAAAGCTATGTACGTACTTTACAATATTCTTTGGTCATCCTTTGGCACCTCTACTACGCATCGGAGTCGGTTGCCTATCCACTTTTGATTTAATGTTGATCCTCTTAATTACTCGTCTAAAATTATCCACCGAAACAATAATATTTCATACATGATGTGCTATTTACCGTGCTTATGCACAAAAAGCTGATGTTCTTGATTATTTTTTATTGCACATCATTCCATAATAATACTCTGTACCACAATTTTTTTGTAAATACTGTCTTCTCAAGAAAGTATGCATGTCCACCCCATTTCCGGTCTTGCTTAACAGCACACAGCAACTAAAGAAGGGTGCTTATTATTTAAGCACCATTAAAGTTGTACTGATTTAAAAGTGCATCAACGTCACCGGTCGAAATATGGCAAATATATACAAGTTCGTTTGCGTGTGTCTTGCTTTCCCCTATTTAAAAGTCAAAGTCAATGAAAATGTTGAAAAAAATAATAAAATGAGAGAAGGAAAGGGTCACGCATGCCGTGCTAAGTTATGCCATCCAAGCACGTCCTTTAATGGATGAGTAAAAGGTGCACCGGAACTTGCGAATTTTATTTATTTCTGAATAAATCCACTTCTTATTTAATCATACGATTGCTGTCATTGTCACAAAACCTCAGCCAAGACATCACTCAACTTAAATATAATTTTCAGTTTTCATAATGATTATACGTATGCAAGTGGATAACTACAAATGGCCTCGTGCAATGCTATTTACGAAGTTCGAAGGTATTAATAATTATAATGCCCTATTATTGTGTCACCACATCCTTCTGTAGCTATAGCCAAACGAAATGAGAGGAGGACAATTGCAAGAAGAAGTCCTTATTTAAAATGTTCACTTTGGCGCAGGGCCCAATTTTTCATAATCCGTAGTTTCATATCCAGTGGTGGACTTGTAGCGTCTTTGAATCCATGCAAAGTAGGTGCTTGCTAAGGCATTCATTTTAGTTCATGAAGCTTTGAGTAGTGGCTGCATGTGTGGACTGACAGTTGGGCACTTTAAAATGTGACAGTGCAAAACGTACAACTTTTGAAACGTTCCAATTGAATTGAAGGAAGATGCCCAAGTACTCTCAGGAAGGAGTTGTAGATAAGATAATTTGTAGGTGCACTACACACACAATGAAAGGAAGTTGATAATTAATAAATAATAATATTATTGAGAAAAATCTGACAATGAGTAAATGGTTGAATTCAGTTCAACCGCATGTAACGATATTTTTTTATTGTGCTTGTCATTCCATGCATGCATGCGTTTTCATCATTACCTCCTGCATGACATGACGACGACGAGGATGACTAAAAGAAGGGATTCTACGAGCCAAATCCAAACAAGTGTCTCCTTCTCCTTTTCTTTGATGAGGAGGAGGAGGACATATGCGTGTGTATGCAAAGCAACCAAACCTTAAATAAATGCAATAAATTTACGTACGAGAGATGTAATAATGAGTTGTGTCATACCTGCCTTTCTCTTCTCTCTTTGCAGCATATTATTTAAACACACAAAATACAAGATGTGATGGTGGTGATGAAATCAAACCCTCGTTCGGTTCAATTGAATTGAATTGAATTTGAATCATGATTGTTACATCCTGTGTGTGTACTTGGTTATTTGTTTAGTTATCTATTTATTCAGTGTGTGAGAAAAGTGTTAATGAAGAGAGAGGAATTGATTAGGATTAGGATTAGATGAAATCAATTTGAAGTAGTTTTTGTACTGATGTGATGGAATGGAATATGGGATGACATGAATTGAGTGAGTGGGAGGACTCTTTCTTTATTGTGAGACCGGGTGGAGTGCGAACATTCTGATTCACTCTCTCTCTCACTCCTGCCTCCTACTCCTCTTTAATTTGGATGGACAAGTGATGAATGCTGATTAATTTTATGAAATGCTCTTGTTAGCTGCTTCTTTTCAGCTTCTTGTACTACTGTCAACTTGTTCCTATTGCGATTAAATATTATGAGCTCTTGATGGCTTATTCTCGTATGGTATTTAGTCATGGCGTGGACGACGAAGAAGGTGACAACAAAGGAAACATGAATTACAAATAAATCTGACTTGAAGGGAGAGGGACAATGTTTTATGGTTGGTCATCTCCTTCCTATCCTTATCTGATCACAGGCTGTGGAATTAGTCGCCAGGATTTTGCCATCATGATTGGTTTGACAATTTCTTAACGACTTCCTTCCCTCTGCATGTATTCTGTCACCTTAGATGATTAGTTGTTACCAAAAAGATTGCATACGGTAAAGTAAGAGGGGGGAAAGGTCACAGATCAATGGCAGTCAAACCTGTGGATCGGGCTGATATTCCATTCGCGACTTGTCATTGTATGAATAGACTGCTTCCAGGAGTTATTTCTTCTCATCGTCTTGAGGCATCATTGTTCTCTACATCTATCCAATCCACACACCTTGACGTTCCATTATTTGAGGAATAATTTTGGTGTAGGTATACTTTTTCCATGATTTTTAATGTTTTAAGTTTGCCTGGTTTACCTTTTCCTGACTTGAGCTCAGCTTTTGGTTTGATTTGGTTTAGTTAACTTTGTTTGGCCACGGATGGTTGCACCGAGTAAATGCTGGCATTCACTTTAGTACTTGATTGCATGCATGTATATATCTCTGGCAATGAAACGCAGGCTTTTAGAATCTTTTTCTGTTTTATTTTATTCGTATTTTTATTATTGTGATTGTGAGCACATTGGGTAACAAGCAAGGAGGGTTCTCTCTCTCTGCCTCTCTTGGTTGATGTTTCTGTGGGATGGGGGTGAATCAGCGATTTCTGTCAATTGAAATTTCCTCATAATAGTAATAATAATAATACACTGACTTGTATTCACTGGAGTAGTGGTAGCAGCAACAGCAGCAGCAGTGGCTGTGAATACAAAAAAGGGCGACAAAATGTTTGATCAATTGATGGTTTTGAGAACTGACTTCCAAACAACGGCTCTGACTCTCAGAGGGAGCTTTGATTTGATGATGATGTGGTGGCTTGGTAAAAGTTTTAAGTGATGAGAATAGGTGAATTCCGATTATGTATGATACAAATAAAATCACTCTCTCATCTCCTCCATCCTTCCGACCCACTCCACTCCATCCAACAATAAAAGCAAGCGAAGAAAAAGATTAATCATTCATCCGCCATTAAAAGTAATTAAATAAATACATACCAAGTCAAGTCGTCGGTATGCACAGGAAATCCGTGATACAGTGTCAAGACCATCTCGAAGCAAAACCCCTTACGTTTTAGTGTCCTTGTCTACCTGACCTCCAAAAATTCGTTTGCGATTTTATAAACTTCTTGGCTTCTTTGAGTTTAATCGAATTAAGCAAAGATATTACCATGAGAGAGTATTTTGGATCAATCATGTCCATTGATGTACGTCAATTACTGTCATCAAAGTCTTTTTTGACCGGCTTAGCGTTTTCCTTTTCCTTATGCCTTTACCACTGTGGATTAATTAGTAAAAAAAGACATAATGGATGGAAATATTCATCGGTGATATCCTTTCGTATTTTTGTTTATGGCTTGTAAATCCATCTGATGAAAGTCATAATGATGATCATTGCATCACTTTAGACCCGAGCACTTTGGCATTGAACATAGCGTCTCTCACCCACTCACTCAGTCAGTCTCAGTCTCACAGTCAGTCTCTTTTTATTGTGAAAAGGCGTCCATTCATCATTCATTCAGCTTTCAATTGCTCAGGAGGAGAGGATGCGATGGAAATGGATGGATGGATACTTGGTTTAGTTTGGAGACCAAAGCAAAACGAAATAAAATGCCACCCAAAATGCCTGTACTCAAAAGACTTAAACAAATTAACGCCATTCTCACATGACGAATGCATTTCTTTTCTTCTTATTCTTTATAATTTTTTTTATTACTGCTCCTCTTCTGTTCTACCCTTTCCTTCCCATCATCACAATGACTCACTCTACGAATCCAGTCAGTCCTCAGACGACTCGACTCAGATACTTATTTTTATTTATATCATTTTATTCTATTTATTTATTTATCATGGCATCAACATTATTCATCAAAGTTGTGCAGCTTCCTTTCACCATGTCCATATATCCAACAGATGAATCCTTCTCTTCTTAACTGCGTCTGCAATTTCTTGAGACATTGTTGTTATGTCGTGTCCTTAAGGGCATGCTTGCAAGATAAGAATTAGTATTGTGCAGTAAGTTTCCTCATTTCATTGGTTTTCCTTGGAACTTTGTTTTTCAGTTTCTTGCTCCATTGTTGAAGAACCCACGTAATCCATGGAGTTTGTTTGAGATTAAATTCTGTCTCATTGAACTGGGATTGTATTGAATTTAGTTTGGTTTACTTTGGAATTAAACAAAGTTGAAATTAGACCATCTCATCTCAATCGATCGAAAAGACTCCTCCGAATCCAAGTTAAGTTTAGCATGAATGAGAGAAACAATAACTTAACTCGTCTCACTTTCTCATTTATTGTGTGGAGAGTTAATCCTGCTTATACTCTACTCTAACTTCACTTTCTTGTCATTTGCTCATTTCAATTCTGAAATAAATACATCCACTTTCGATTGGAGGAGATAAGACTCCAAGTAGTATAACACCACAAACACATCTCACATTTCTTGCTTTCTCCTTTCCTCTTCTCCGAAGTATACCTACTTCAAGAGTGTCATCATCATCATCATCGTTACCCTGATCTCCTTAAGATTTTAGTTAGGATGGATGGATTGGATTGAGTAAGTACTTTGTATCATGCTTTCTCTTTTCTCTTAAAACTTGGAAGCGTAAGTAAGCGTAAGCCCTTCTAACTTTCTGTGCCTCTATGCCCAATGATTCCAATGTCTCGTTACTTTCTCCTTCTTCCTCGCTCATTCGTTATTTCTCTTGTCTTGTCTCTCACTAATGACACAAATACAATCAGACAGGCGAACACTGGCACTTCTGTCGGTGACGAATCCGACACTCTCTTCTTCTTTACCATCATCTCGCCTCAATAATACAATCAAGTGGCTGCACTTCTCAACTCTTCTTCAATACAAGTAGAGAAGATAAAGACAGTTAGTTTGCATAGAAAAAGCTCCTCAGAGTCCAAACGATCGTCTTTACGATTTCTCCCTCTTTTAGCCAGCCAGTGCCATTGATTCACTCCCTCTCCTTCCTTCTTTCACTCACCCATTTGTATTTATTCTCCTAATATCTCTTTCTCGCAGGAGGAATAGTAAGAAGTAAGAATGGAGAATCAAATCAGCTCAAGAATAATTAACAGAGGACGTAATCCACCACAGCACGAGCTTCCACAAAAGGATCACATAACTTTGGGTTTTAGGAAATTTATTTATTGGGAGGTGGCCGAGCGAGGAAAGTAAGAAGGGGATAAGAAAGAGGAAAGCAACTCTGTGTCTCATTCTCATTCAGTCGCAAAGTAACATTGGCTCCGAATATGGAGCACCCTGTGAGAATTCACTAAATTAGTACCAATCCGTTTGGTGATTCTATAGCAAGAAGAAAAGTCAGAGTCAGACGACGTGTTTCACTCTTGTATTTTTCTTAAGTGAATGTGGAAAGAACAAATTTTCCGCATATTATATAAATTCATCATCATGATCATATAGACGACGTAGTCAGGTATTCCACGACTGACCACAGGAAATGGGCCGGGAATTAATTTGATCTTTTATGAACATCAGAAAAAAGTATGTGCATGTTTGAACGATGCTATATATGATCAATGAGGTCATTGCTTAGGGTCTTCTTAAAAGTTTGGCCATGTCATGTTGTCTTGTGAACACTTTTATAATGTCATTGCATGTTTCGAAGGAAGAATGCTACTACTAGGCTAGGGCTAGATGCAAAAATGTATAAAGAGCGTCGATCCAATCCACTCACCCTCTCTTGAATTAACCACCGTGCAATAAATCAGGAGAAAGAAGTCATTTACTGTGTTGAATTGGGTAGCCCGTCAGCTACTTAACAGCTACCACTTTATTTGCTGCTGATCTTCTTCTGCTGGTGTGCATTATAAAGACTGGACGGAGGAGCATTGGTTTAGGCGATATGGATTGCAGTTGCAGGATGTGATGGGATGCGATAATGGGGCTAAAATTATTATAGCGTGAAATAAAAGCGCAGAGGAGGAGGAGGAGGAGAGGAGAAGACAAGGGAGGCAAGGTGGTGTGGTGTGTCTGCACTAAAAGAAGTGCTGATGATGAGGTTGATCGTTAAGAGCTATTTAAGTAAACCAATTTTCATTTTCAGTCGAATTTTTTGATCAGGCGAGACGAGCCTCAATGTGCAAGACGAACATACACATAAAGAAGGGATAGACGTAAGGAGAAAATGTGGGGTTTTTGGCCAATAAAAGCATCACTTCCGAGGTGTACGCTTCAAAAATCCGTAACGGAAGTGGGTAATAGGTTGCCTGCACGAGAAATAGCATGATTGCCAACATTCTCATTCTCCCTTTCGTCTTTTATATATTAAATAAATGAAGGGCAAAAACGCAAAAAAAGCAAAGAGTGAAGAATGATCATCCTTCTTTCAGTTGTTCGTGGTGGTTTTTGCGCTCATCTTCAGCTTCATCTTTTACTTTTATCTCGACCATATTCTTGGTCTTCTCCTCCCTTGAAATCCTCAATCAGTCTGATCCAACGTCGTACGGCCATTAGCACACCCAGTCCACTGATCCATCCTGCCTTGATTTGCAGGACATGAAGTGTCCACGTAAACCTAGAACGTACGAGGATCATTATTATTACTCTTTGAGAGAGGCAAAAAGGGAAAAGAGAAGCAGATAGGTAATCGTTCACCCTCCGTCCACTATTTTCGTATTTATTGCGTCCATTCACCGTGACGTAAAACATTTAGCCCATGCACAAGACCGTAAATAAATTCAAACTCCTTTCCCTGCCTTTTACCATTCCATAATGGCTATTATTGTATTATTATGAATATCAAATTGTCCAAAGCGTTTACTTTATTCATTCTCCTCTAATTCGAGCCTTCCATCTCCATCCAAATCCACCCATGCACCCATCCATCCATCCGCATCCGTCCTAAGAAAAGGAGGTAGATGGATGGAAAGATCGACTAGCTCCATTTCCTTCTTGTCTGCGATGATGAGACAGGTAACAGCTGCAAGAAATGCACGAACGAACAAATGACTTGTTATTGCTGTATTAAGCAGTCATTTGTTGTGTGATAAGTCAATTGGTTTCATTCATTGATCGAATGAGAAAAGGCAGTAGCTTCTAGACAAACTGCATTAAAAGTATTTATCTAATAAAGTATCAAAGAGAAAAGCCAGAC
>JAQIWU010000893.1:0-20567 GCA_034696445.1 Isotomiella minor | reverse complement strand
GATCTAATAGCAATTGATTTGCATAAATGACCAGTTTGTTAAACCCTAAATTGAGATGTACTCTTGTTAAAAAGTCTACACATGAATGAATACAAAATTATGAGAAGGTATAACACTCTTGTCTCACGGTACCCCTCTTTTTACTTTAGCATATTTTGCAGTTTCATTACTCTCTGTGGAGTACACTTTCTTGATTCGCTTAATTAATTAGTGACTATTGCCTAAACCAATCCTATTATTACACATCAAATCACAAAAATGTAAAATCGACACGATAAAAAATGTTCAATCACAGATTTCAAAGCCTTTTAAATATGTGAAAATGATCCGCCTCTTCGTATTTGTCCCTCACAGACAAACGTGCTGCTGGTGATGTGAAAAGTCACTTAGATCTTAGGAAGTAATTCCCATAAATTGTTGTTGTCCTCGGCCATTCTGAACATAGAAAACAATATTTATGCATGTAGAACCATAGGCATGCAAAGTGTATCATACCTGTGCTTATTTTGTCGGAATCTTTCCAAAATCCTGGCATGTGGCGACGTTGAACTCAAATTCCGTGGATAGTCATACCCTTTCTTCTTGCATGGAGTGCCGCCCGATGGATTGTCCAGTAAGTACGTAGAGTTCCAAAATTCAGTCACTTTTACAGTTTGCTGATATAATTGTTGTTTGAAGTCCTCGGCACAGGACGAGACGGCCTCGCAGTGACTCTCCATGTCTCCTTTAAGGTCTCCGGTGCTCCGCTCGTCCATCTCTCGAGCAGCATTCAACTGCTTGGTGAATTCAAAAGTGTTCTGTTCATATGCTGCCATAACTTGGTTCATGTGGGCCTGCATCGTTTTTTGCTGCTCAAGAATGTAGGCCTCCATCGTTTTTTGCTGCTCAAGGACGTGGGCCTGCATTGATGCGTTTTGCTGCTCAAGAACGTTGGCGACATTTGAATACCACGCTTCCTTTTGAGCGCAATCTTCAGCTAAGGGATAACATAACTTTGAAAGTGATTTCCGTAATGGACAATACAATGTACTTACCAAGTTTCAATTTCTGGACTTCTCCAAACTCTGAATGCTCCTCTATAAACTTGTCGACTTGCGATCCTAGAGACATCAGGTTATTGTTCAGATCACATTGGAACCTCCCTCCTGCTTCATAGTTAGACCTCTCGAGGATCCTAGGAAAAAGTCACATTTCAGTCGATGAAAATGGTTATTGAAGAGAACAATGCAGACATTACTTTTTCCTGTCCAATGTAAGATACAGTTTCTGCAAGTCGGCAGTAGATTCCTTCGCAGTTTCAAGCAACGTGGTGGCTTCATGTTTTAATTTCGTTTCAGTGTTTGATTGTACAGCAACAAGATGTTCAGTTTCTTCTTTGGCTGCTGATAAACTTTCGATTTCGTTCTTCAGTTGATTGGAAGTCCCTCTTGTCTTTGTCAACAGTATTTCAAGCTCTAAAATTCGTTCGTCTTTTTCTTGCTGTCGCTTATCCATTTCCTTCAAGTCTTGGGATTGCGACTGGAGTTTATGCATCATTCGATCATAGGTAGCTTTATCCAGATAAATACCATTCTTCTCTCGAGCAGCCAACAAATCTCTTCTCAACCTTTGAATCTCATCGGTGTACTCTTTGAGCAAAACTTGCTTTGTTAATTTCTGATTCACTTCAGGACGATTCTTTATATTCTTAGCTCTATGAGCATACTCCAAGATGCTAAGGGTCTCCTCCATATTGATCGATGCTGGTGACACAGTTGCTATAATGGAAGTCTTCGTCTTTCCTCCGAGTGAATCATGCAAGAGGCGTGTCAGCTTTGATTCCCTATAAATAAAAGCGTACATTACATACAATTTTTTTACCATAAGGAAATGGAAATGTGACCAACCTGTATGGGACATGTGGCTGGCACTCGACCAGGGCAGTGATAACTCTTCCCAAAGTAAGCAAGGATTGATTGATGTTCCCTGCTTCTCTAGCCTGCTTGTCCACTGCTCCTGACTTGCCAATATTTTCGGATCCCGCAAGATCAACCAAATACAATTTGCCGATTTTGAGTAAGTCGTCACCACAAGTGTTGGATTCCTTAATGTGCACTGTGACCGCAAAAATGGTGTGGGACCGACTGTTAAAAAAGGAAAGTTATGCAAAAATGACAATAAAAGATGAGACTCTCACCTTGAATGAGCACTAAGCAGTGTCGACGCAGTCTTCCTCATTTGTGAACCTCTCTCCAGAATACCATACACGTCACGCTTCGAATGGACTATTATTTCTTCCAAATCCTTGATTATCACGGACCCTTTTGATTTGGGTTCTTCATACAGACGTAATGATCTGTGTAAAGCAAAAATTGAGGATTGTTCAAATGACTGCGGATACAAATTATGCGTCCTTACTTTGGTTTACCATCGGTCTCAAGCGGTGAAAGTAAGTCATACACCTCCTCATTGTATAATTCCAAAAAGGAGACTCGGACGGTAAATTCTGATGCTGTCGGTCGCAAGATATGAAACAATTGGCTCATTGCCCTTGGTACAATCCCTGCCAATGGATCCTATATCCACACAAGAGACTAAACTTTTAAGAATTTTCTTGTGCAATAGAACTTACCGCTTCCCAAGCCATTCCGTTTGGTAGTCCCTGTGACCTCTCTCCTTCCATAGTGAACGTCTTTCCCGTTCCCGTCTGACCATAGACGAATACCGTGCAACTGTATCCCTTGATGATTTGGTCCAATAGGGGTGCTGCCACCACGTCGTACACTTCAGCCTACGTGTCGTACATGTAAATGTCAATAAATTGAATGTAGACTTGAATGATTCATACCTGCGTGGTGGTTGGGTCAAAGACTCGATCAAATATGAAAGTCTTTGCAGTCCCATTATTCGCAGTTGGTCGAACAACGACTTCCTTAGGCCCAGGACAATCCACGATGGAAGAGGCGTTCTTCCCCTTTTCAAAGGAGTTCAAGGGACTATGATAATAATAATAAAAAGGAGGTGGTCAGTTTTGCTACGATGAGGGGTCCTTATAATTATTACCGAACACGCAGGAACACATTCAAGGGCTCCTTCCTTGAATTATTGGCCTTATTGATGACTGTCGGATCTTGGTTTTCAGGTGCAGTAGTGGCCATTCTTTGATTGTTTGTTGTCTGATTGTATTGATGATTGTTAAATATTATGGCTTGAATTTATTGAAAAAGGTTCAAAAATATAAAAATTATAAGAAACTGTCGGACATGACTAAAAGCAGCAGCAGTGGTTGTGGATGTGTGAAGGATATTGGCTCCATTCGAGATTGATTGATGCTCTCTGAAGCAGAGAAGCTTGTTAATTAACAAGCATTATGCAAAGCGTATGAATGCTTTGCATAGTCTGTGTTTGAATCCTTTGTTCGCCTCAATTCCAACGGTCTCATGATGCATGATCATGATGATGAATCAACTCTAAATCTCCTTTTTTGAGTACGTCAATCATTCGACTATTTCATTCAAGACAACAGATTTGCCAAAAGGGTCCATCAAAAGTGTAATGGGGTCACTTGAGAATTGGCCATTCAGGCTTCGAGCTTTGATCTATGCTCGAAGCATTCAGGTAGGTCATTCCAGTAGATGGATTTAGAAGAGAAAAAATTTCCATTTCGATATGGTCCTTTTTCCTTGGCAACCTACTGTCTTCAAGGTGCAAGCAGGAGCGGACATAATTCATTTTACTGCTTCAATTTTGGGTGGAACTACCCGATTGAGTTGATCATCCTCCTGTCTCAAGTAAGTTCTGCTTCTCATGACTTATCAAACCATTGACTATTATCTCCTCCTTCACAGATTCATGTCCTCAAGGTGGAAGATGGAACAAGAAGGTAAACCAAACGATTTGATGATGGCCCATTCCTCGAGAGCTGCTGCTGCTGCTGCTGCTGGTGAATCGATGTTGCAGCTGCTCCAAGGACCTCCAGAAGAGTCAGACCCTACTCTCAGGTTAGTTTTTGAGCTCAATCATCCTGTTTGGTTTAAAATGACATGTGATTCTATTCTTTTACCAGGTCATACTTTGGAGACCTCAATGATCTTCTGAATACACAACCCCAAAGGAAACTGGAAAAGTTGATCTCCAAAATTGAAAGCTTGAAGAATGAAGACTCTGGATCTGGAGATGTGAAGGATCCTACTGCTTCCACAAGCTCTGCTGTGTCGGAGAAAGAAGGCGTATGCAAATTGACCATGGCAAACAAGTACTGCCACCACTGCATCGGGAACTTGCAAAGCGTCCGAGAGAACTTGCTGACTTCCTTCATGGTCGCAAAAGACACTGCTGAAAGAGGACTCCGCTCATCCCGGTTCATGGCACAGAACTTGGCCAAGACTGCATCAGACCTCATGGAAGCTTGCGGAGATGCAATCAATCATTGTCAAAGGATCTGCGAGAATGGATTTGGACTCCACGTCGTCGTTGACTTCTTGCGTAATCCCACAAACTTGGAGATTTTGGACTTTTCAAAAACAGGCCGTGTTCCAGTGACTCACTTCAGCTGCAATGAAGCCACAAGCATGTGCCTCACCTGGCTTCACACTGCCTTCGAGAGGAAGCTTCAGATCATCAAGCAAGCTGAGGCTCGAAGGCCCAAGAACGATGGCACCAACACCTGCATCGTCATCTACGGATACTTCTTGCGAGCTTTGGGCCAATTACGAGACGCATTTCGCCTCACGACTCCACTCTACCGCGTCCTCATGTACTGCAACAATCAAGGGAAGCTGGCATTCCAGAAATACGTCTTTCAATTGCATCCTCAAGAAGTTCACGACATGATCACAGAACTTCAACGGTTGAGACGCCAGTATGATGAAATTACTAGTGTCTTTGAACGACTTGGATGGAGTTTGGCAGACGTGTGGAACCGCTGCACTGGATCCGAATTGGAATTTGAGTCCTTCAAGCGTGACCGAGGACAATCGAAGACGCGCCGACGTTCCGAATCTGCTGGACCAACGATCCGAAACCAAAATTGTACCAACATCACCGTGAACATGGACAGTTTCGCAGGGAAAGCGCCATCATTCGCGTCCAGAGCAGCGGCATTCAAAAAAGTGGAAGTCAAGAAACTCATCTTCAGTCGGTCACTCTACAAGCCGAAGACGGCAGCGGAAGTGAAGTACTGCATTGCATTGAAAAACTTGTTCAGGGGAGTTTCAATCTCTGACATGAAAAAGAGTTGCGCCTCAGAAGTCTATGGTGGAAGCAGAGAAGTTGGGCTGGACGTTCCATCCTTTGACTCACTGAATGCCTCTTCTTCAGGAGAAATTGCAACTACGCCAAAGAAGAAACCAAGTGTCACCACCAAAGGGCGTAAAGAAGATGATGTGACGGAAGTCGGACCGACGAAGGCCAAGGGAAGTCGCAAGCGAAAGAAGAAAGTAACAAAGAAGGACAAGGAGGCAAAATGAGATCAAAAAAGAATTTGATTCTGCAGAAATTGCAAACATGAGACAATGCATTGTCATTTAAATATAAGTCAAAATCATTGATTCTGTCATTCAACAACGCTTAATACAACTCAGTATCACATTGCACCAAACCGTTTCTACTTTTGTTATGCATCAGATTGGGAGTTCATTGTTAGCTTTTTTCATAGTTCATGTTCGCATCAAACAGGTTGGTCAAGTTAGCAAAAGTCATCTATGGCGACGCGCGTTTGGTGACGTTCAATAGGACCTTCACTTTGAAATGAAACTTCAATACTGATTTAGATTTTCACCAATTCTGACCCTGATTAGTATAGCAGTGGGGCAAAAAAATGAATCCGAACACTCCAATAGTTAAGTCTGTTGAACAAGTCCTCTCAGTTAGGGCTATTGTGTCTGAGACCTCCAAAGATGCGGAAAAGCCAAAGCCAAAGTCCCAAAAGAAGAAGAAAGGGAAACAAGAACAAAATTCCGGTGTAAAAGCAACAGCAACAAAAGAAGAGTCATCATCCCCGAAGCCTATTGCAGTCGAGCCATCAAAGGACAAGGCTACGAATCCTGAGGGTCCAATTGAACAACCTGCGGCTGCGCCTTTGAACAACCTTTCACCTGCGGCTGCTGCGAAGAAGAAGGAAAAGGATGGAAACAACAACAAAGTCCCAACCCTTGAGCTGCCTTTTGGATACCTTCCTCCTGTCTTCAAAGACTGTCTTTTGAGCAACTGCCTTCGCTCAGGAAGACGGGCAATGGAACATTTGAAGGACGTTAGGGAGACTCTCTCCAACTTGGTCGCAGTGGACGAACACTTGTCCAAAGGACTGAAGAAAGAAAGTCCATCTCATGAAATGCTTCAACTCTCACTGGTTGCAGAAGCCCTTACCCTTCTCACGCGTGAAGGGTTTGTTCCAGCTCATCGTCTCAACCAGACTGCTCTGTCACTGTACAATACCGAAGACTTGCTTCGTTTCCCAAAGACCCTTCCCCCACCAGACCCTTCATCAATGCAGATCAAAGTCCCAGATGCAACCTTCAACTATGAAACGTTGGACAAGGCACGCCTCATTGTGGACAAAGCTGCTGAATTCTACAACAAGTTTAGTCTCAAAGGAAGCAATGGTGCAGACTTGGAGAACATCATGTTCAAAATCATGAGGGCCTTTCAAGACATGTACACTTTGGTACTCGGGGCCGATGACATCTTCAAAGTCCTCCTGTACCCAAGCATCAAAGAGAAAAAGTACTTCTTGGACTTCTTACTCACGCTCTCTTCAAGGGAACGCTCAGACATGCTGGCAGAGGTTCAAGACTTGCGAAGGCTGATTGATGAGCTCGTCATCTTCATTGAAAAGCTAAGCTGGGGAGCATTCGTCGTCTACCGTCTTGCAAGTGGAAATGGTGAAATGCAGCAGCCGCAGAATGATGACAAACCAACGACGTCGACGGCGGCGAAGAGCAGGGTCAGCAATGATAACGTTGGCCGTGGTGGTGGGACTTCCTCCAAGAAAGCAGCAGCAAGGGGACCTCCAGCAGAGGTGCCACAGGCAATCTCAGAAGCCAGTCTCATGAAACAGCTTCAAGCCCTCAATGGCAAGGTTGGAAAGAAGGGGAAACGAGCCAAAGGGACGAAGAAGCAAGGCACGACTGCCGTTCAGACTGACGAAATCAAGCCAAAGATAAAGAAGGTCAAGACGAAGAAGGTTGCAAACAAGACGACGAGCGTCACTAAATAATCTCAAAGTCTGCTAAATTAAAAGCACTCAAAGTTGTCACTTTGTACACGATGCAAGAGAAACACTCTGCTAAATAAAATTGATCTTGTCAAAATGAAATGGAATTTGTAGTAGTTTGTGTGTAGGGGCACACTAAGACTTTAAAGTCTTAGTGTGCCCCTACACTAATGAACTCATAATTTTTGATGTTTCAATGTTTTTTTATTTTTTAAGTTTCTTGACCGATTAACGTGACATGACGAATGGACATTAGGATAGTGTTGGAATGGAACATAACTAAACACAACTAAGATAAGCGTCTAAAGTCAAACAAGCGTCCTTTAAAAAATTTCAGTTCTTCAAACATTGATTGCATGCATACATGCAAGGCATCAGCTGATGAACCAACGGTTCGACGAAAAAAAAGATGGGTCGCTCATCAAAAGATAAACGTGACATTTTCTACCGTCTCGCAAAAGAGGAAGGATGGAGGGCGAGGAGTGCCTTCAAACTCCTCCAAATTGACGAACAGTTTGGAATCCTGTCCGGAGTGAAGAGGGCCGTGGACCTTTGCTCTGCCCCTGGATCCTGGAGTCAAGTCCTTGCTCAGTCCCTCATCAAAAATGAAAAGGAGGGGGATGAGTCTCACATCGTGTCGGTGGATCTTCAGGCAATGGCCCCTATCCCAGGGGTTCACATCCTCCAAGGTGACATCACATCAGAGGCCACGGCAAAGGAGATTATTCGACTCTTGGGAAATAGTCAGGCGGACATTGTCGTTTGTGATGGGGCTCCGGATGTCAGAGGTAGGTACCTTTACAATGGATTATCTAAGGTCTTACAATCCTGCTCTTCTCTTAGGCCTTCACCAGTTGGACGAGTACCTGCAGGGCCAGCTCCTCCTCAGCGCGTTGAACATTGCGACCTGCGTCCTCCGTCCTGGAGGGACCTTCATCGCCAAAATGTTCCGGTCCTCGAAGGATGGGGTGGAGACCATCTTCTCCAGGGTCTCCACTTTCTTCGGAGATGTCCTCATAGCTAAGCCAAGGAGTTCGAGGGCTTCCTCCATTGAGTCTTTTGTTGTGGCGAGGGATTTCCGCCTCCCCCTTGACTATACTCCTACTCTGAGTCCAGCCCATTACACGATTGGACTTACGTCAAAGGAGAAATTGATCATCCCCTTTGTCACATGTGGGGACTTGGATGGGTTTGATGCGGATACGAGTTATTCCCTTCCAGAAGGGTAAGTAAATGGCAAAAAGTACAGAAGCGTTTTCTACAACTCTTGGTGTGTTTCAGATATCAATCCAAGGGCCCTGTCCAACTCCCAATTTCACCAGCGTATGCGGAAGCCGTTCGCAAGAAGAAAGGGAACCCTGTGACGACACCATCAACGTCAAAAGCCAAGGACGTCGAATCGTCTCTGGAGATTCCTCTATTAGAATCGTCTCTGGAGATCACCCTAAATTTCGGCGGAGGTGCAGAACTCCTCGTTGGAGGGAAGAAGAGTCGGTCCATAAGCCTTCCGGCAGGGTCGTCGATGGGTTCCTTGTTGGAATGGATGATTGGAAAGGAGGGCGTAGTGCAGGAGCGACCAGAGCTTATAATTTTAAATGGAGACATTAGGCCTGGGATCCTCGTCCTTATAAATGACACGGATTGGGAACTTTGTGACAAGAGAGACTATCAATTGGAAGCAGATGACGTTATTACTTTTATATCCACCCTGCATGGTGGATGATAGGTCTAGACGTTTTTTTAAGTTGGTGGGAAAAGAAGCATTTTTTTTACCTAATTTTAGACTTTAGATACTTTCTCCAAGCAAGTCTCTCTCTGTCTTTTGTAAGTAGCCTCATCTTCGCCTCTTTTATTTCGCAATAGAAATGTGTGCGTGCTTTCACTTGAACATTTCTCTTGAATAAAAAATTATGCATGAAAATGCTGTGTTGAATCCTTGACTGATGAAATGAAATCAATCTAAAAAAAAAACAAAAAAAAATGACTTGAATATGGAATATGACGCAAAGTGCATTCTATCGATCATAACAATAATATATGTGACATGAGTGACTATATCTTTTGCAGGCAATCCTTCTGTCTGAAAGGGGACATACATCATACAGGACAATCAATTAAGGTTTCAATGTTCTTTATTTTTTAAGTTTCCTGACCGATTAACGTGACATGAGCGAATGGACATTATAGGATAGTGTTGGAATGGAAGGTAGAACAGAACATAAGTAAATGAAAGCTTCAGGCAAGACGATCAGTCTTAATTCTCCACACTTTGTCAGTATACGGTGTTCCAAAGTAAGTGTACTTGTCACCTAATGAGATTTCACTAATGAACGCGATCTGAAACAAAGCCAACCAATAATTAGAAACCACAATACAGCAATAATTATTACAGTTAGAAAACTTACAGGACTCTTCTTATTGTGCAAGCTTCCTATAATATTCCCTGCCTCATCACTTTCAATAATTATTACTTGACGAGCTGGCTGTTTCATAGGGTCCCCAAATGGTCCTAAGTGTGTAACCTGCAAGAATAATTCCTCTCCTCATACACAACTGACCACGCAAAAGATTTGGTGTTTGTTTGTCTTACGAATTCATGAGCCATTGACACCACAGTATTGGGGACGTACTCATCCAATATCTCGAAAAACTTCAGAAGCATAAACTGGACTCTGAGGATTAGTTTTCGGATGGATGGGGCAGGAAGGAGCTTTGCAATAGGGTTTGGCGTCTAAACGTTGACGGTTTTAATTAATAATTATGCAACCTTTATGTCTGACATAATAATACCTCTTCAGTGTTTGGAAGGACGAGACTAATGTAAAATCCGCCTTTACCATTGGATCGGACATTGTCAGGAAATCCCTATGAAAATATTAATAGAGGATGGGACATGTATGGGACATCAACAAAAATGTCAAGTTCACTTACAGGGAGGCCCTCAATGAAGGTTTCCTTCAACCCCTTCTTTGGTCCTTGCAAATGATACCTACATACAGAGTTGAACAGAGTAAGTATTCCAGTTTCTCAAGAGAATGTCAAAGAACTCACTTGTGTAATTTAGACCTCATCGTTTCACAAATGACAACAAAGTCCTCTTTCCTGGAAAGCTGAACCCCATTCGCAAAGTGCAGACCTCTCAAAAGTGTTTCTGATGTTTTGGTTTTAGGGTCGTATTTAATTAAACGTCCAGTCGGCTCTCCAAGAATCTCCAGATACATGTTTTTAAATGACGCCACCAAGCTTGCATCCGAGAAGTATATGACGCCGTTATTGTCGATGTCCAGATCATCAGGCATGTGTAGGGGTAGTCCATCGGCTAAAGTGGTGTTGATTGGTAATAGAACCTTTGTGGATCCTTTAAAAAACAAAATATTATTGAGTCAGACATGTTATGGACACCCTTAAGCTTTAGTACCTGTGTCAACATCCACTTCATAGAGCCCTTTATGACAGTCTGCCACAACCAGTTTCCCTTCCTTGGAGAAACGAACGCCCAAAGGCCTTGGACAAACTGACTTGATGCTTCCATCTAAACCAAAAAGAAGTGACTTTAACAATAATTATTTCATCTTCTTGAATTACAACAATACGTACCACAGTTCCCTTCTATCTGTGCCACTTTCTTCCACTGCCCCTTGACATCTATCTTGATGATCCCTCCACCATCCACCCCAGTAAAGGCATCGTCACCCCTCATCGCAAACGACTCTGCCGCAAGGAACTTCCCATCGATGATCAATTCCGCCTGGTCCAGCACATCGTTTGGCGTTAGCTTCCCTTCCAATTTTCTAGGGGGTCGGACCCTGCAGAGGTCAAAAACACATCAGCCACTCAGAATGAAATTATTGATACGTACATGTAAGGCTCCCAGTTGTAGTGTGGTGGAATCCCAGGCACAATGATAAGGAACAAGGTAAAGGCCAGGGTGTAGAAGATCATGAACGCGGATGTCCTTACGACACCCATGATGATGAGATGAAGGTGGGTCACTTCCAGAAATCAACGAACAAAAAAAACAATTAAATCTGAAGAAATACCGGCTTGTTTTTTCTTTGACACACGGACGGCTGTTCAATGCCAACAGCAGCACATTGCAAACTCGAAAAGGAGTCAACTCGTGCAATGTTGAGATACGAACTGAGGCCGAGGAGGCAGAAAGAAACATTTTTTGGCTTAATGAAATGACTATTCCCACCGTAAAATTGATTGGTTGTTTGGTTCGATCACTTTGACCTTCATTAATCATTTTATGTGCAGCATTCATTGGAACATTATGAAAATAATGATGAACTCGATAATTGTTTTATTACTTCAACAATTCTCTTTTCAATCGATACATTTTCCTTTGAGAAGGGGATCCAAAATAAGCATAGTCTTTCCCTAAAGTCATTTCGCTCAAGCATTTTACCTATGAACAATTTGGAAAGGTCAGGATAAGAATTCTTAAATGTCAGTGTATGTCTTACAGGGCCTTCGCTATTTTGCAGATTTCCAATGATGTTCCCTTCTCCATCCGTCTCTACGATTATTGTTTTGTAGGGCAATTTCTCAAGATCCCCCAATGGGCCTAAATGTTTCACCTGCAGAGAAGACTATTAGGTAACTCGACATTTGAGACAAGTGTCTTCTCTTACATAAGCGATCCATTCGCGAATAAGGACACCTGGAAAGAATGTTTCCAGCATTTCCAAACTGCCAACGACCAAGTGAAGGAGACGACATATGAAACGTCGTATCAATGGTCTTGGTCCAACCAAGTCGACTAAACTGACTTCCTGCATTAGTCATATAAACTTAGTACCATCATCAACTTTGTGCCATACTACATACGGAAGGTATTCTAGGTGTGCTGAGGACAATGTAGAAACCTCCTTTTTGGTTGGGTCTGACGTTATCCGGCAGGCCCTACATAGAAGAATTTGGGATCACATAATATGCATTCGACATTTGAATATATACCGGAAGGCGATCTACAAAAATGTCACTTTGCCCTTTCTTGTCTCCTTTCAGATAGTACCTGCCATAAAGTGTGTCATTATTGTTTTATTCATGAGGTATACTAAGACCATATACCTCACGACTCTGGCACGTACGGTCTCAGTCACAAGAACAAAGTCTTCATCCTTTGACAACTGAACACCGTTGGAGAAATGGAGATTGGACAGTAAAACTTTACTTTTCCCAGTTTTAGCATTAGTTTGAATCAATCTTCCGGTCGGAGCTCCCAGGAATTCTAGAAGCATCGTTTGGATTGTTGCGACGGTACTTGCGTCCGACCAGTAGATCGTGCCATCTTTTGCTACATCCAGATCGTCTGGGAACATTGGCCTCTTTCCTTCTATCTCCTTCTTTAGAGAGACGATGGTTTCGACAGTACCTTTACAAGAAAATTAGCATTATTATTGCGAAAGCTCTCGTTATCTCGTTAAAATTACCTGCGTCAGCATCGACTTTAAAAATGCCTTTGGCTGCATCTGCAACGTACAACTTTAAATCAGGTCCAAATCTGACGCCAGCAATTCGGCCACAATTTCCATGATCCCATGCCCCAGCTAATGCAACAATTTCAAAAGCATAGATCGTATCTGGAACTATATGATTTTATCTTTGTTGTACCTTACCACAATTCTCGTTACTCATTTTCGCAATGGTTTCAAATCGCCCATTTTTAAGGCGAACAAGTTCACCTCCAATCAACCCCGTAAATATTTCTTCATCACCACCACCTCGAACTGCCAGTGACTCTGGACCTTGAAATTCTCGGTTTACGATTATTTCCTCTGCCTTGTCTAAAATATTGTTGGGAGCTAATTTCCCTTCCAATGGTAGAGGAGGCTCCAACCTTGAAATAAATAATTGACACTAATTAATGAATTCCGGGGGAAGGAGACACATTTCCTCATACCGAAACGCTTCAAAGGCTATATACGGTGGGATTCCTGGGGCAAAGAAGAGTATGCACAAAGAGACAATGATCAGTCCGACTAGCTTGAACAACCAACCCATGACTAGACTATTTGAATCAAGGAATTTTATTATTCAAATCCAAAAGAGAACCTCGATTGTTAACTTTTTGATAAACAATTTCACCTGTTCCATATAAATGCTGGAAAAGTGGTCAGTCAGTATGTATTGTTTTATACACCCAAGGCCATTATTCTTGTTTAAGTATTAGAGACACGAGAGGGTGATTTGATTGCACTTATATAAATCATCATTTGAATTTAAAGCAATTGAAAGTCATTCCAACAACGACATCATCGAATCTCTTAATTCAATTGCTTGACTGCGTCCTCGTCATTAATCAATAATATGATAATAGATAAAAACGTGTACGTCCTTCCTTTTTCATGCGTCCAAGTCCAACCTGCCTGACCCTCCATTGCATTATACAAAAACTTGAACATGGTTTATTACTATTGCCTTCCTCCTTCAGATTCAGATTCATAGAGTGGTCAATGTCAAGGTCCATGTGCGTATGTATGTGCGTAAAAGAAGAAGTCTTTTTTACCTTGGCATTGAATGAATCTCAATGATGAAAATGCGTAACGTGTTTTATAGTTTCGTTTATTTTCATGGCTGACCGTGTGTGTGTGTCCATAAGCGGATCTTTTTTTGTCCTTCCTTCCTCACACCTAACCCATCAAAGGTTAGCGTCTTTTGTCTCAGTTTGTGTTTGATAACATTTTTTTTATTCCTTGAAGTACAAAACAAATGTGCGTAGTATGTATCAATTTGACTTGACCGACTTATGTAAATCTGTTGTCCTCATTTTCCAAATCTGTTTTGTCATCGGTGATCCAAAATACGTGACTTCAGGACCTACATTGACTTCACTGATGGCTACGATCTAAAAAGGCATAGGGATTTCAATTTCAATCAATAATTCATTTTGAGAGGCTTGTCTCAAAGTGCCCCATGGTCTCATTTACTACCTCTGTATTGGCATTCAATGAGTTTCCAATAATCTCCCCATTTTCATTGATTTCAGCTATGACTGTTCTCTTGGGCAAGAAGGGGATCCTCTCAGGAGTCATTCCAAAGTTGTAAATCTATAGATAATAATTAATTCATGTCAGAGTAGTCCACATTTTGTGACTTTAATTATACACTGATAGGAATATTTGATTAGATTGGAGAGAGGGCAGGTAGAGGACAGAGGACATACATTAAACTTTAATTCCTCAAGAAGATCTCCAGGTCCAGTAAAAGTGGCAACTAGATTGACTGTCCAAATAAGAATGTGCTGAGTTCGCAATATTAGCTTTCTCACAGTTGGCCAGGAGGAAAGCATGTCCATCACATTTTCCGTCGGATTAGCCTGTAGTAGTCAAATAGACGATGTATTTTGCACTTCCTCATTTGAACATGCATCCATTAGAAGAAAGGGTGTGTGTATGGATGGAAAGAATGACATGACATGATGCACTCACATAAGGAAATCGAGCCATGAATAGGCTAACATAATATCCACCACGTCCATTGGGTCTCACATTGTCTGGAGCACCGGCCAACCCATCGACAAATATTTCATATTTCCCTTTATTCGGACCCTTAATAAAATATCTGTAATCAAAATAAATCAAGTTGTAAAAAAGAGACTTGTGCAGGTGCATATTTTCATGTATTTAGGTCAAACAATGTGAAAAGAGAAAGTCTATTCATTCACCTTAGAATGCGCGCACGGGAGGTTTCACAAACCATCACAAAGTCCTGATTCTTTGATAACTGCACTCCATTAGCAAAATGGATTCCGGTCAGAAGCATTTCAGACTTTTTCTTAATGGGATCATACTTCAAGAGGCGGCCTGAGGGTTCGCCCAACATTTCCACCACCATTGAATGCATGTCGGCATTAGCACTCACATCAGACCAATAAATGTTTCCTTCCTTGTCAATATCCAAATCGTCCGGAAACATGACTTTCTGGCCATCGATTATCCCCCCAATTGAAGCTAGAGTCTCCACTTTCCCTATGAAATAATGATAATAAATCATCGCGTTTTGTGAAGATACCATCCATTATTAGATAATAATGCACTACTGTTTGTTCAAATAATCGATGCCCATTAGACTCGTAGATATGAAAGGCGTAAGCTATTTAGTCAGTGCAATTTAATCTATAGGAAATGAGGCTATGTAATGAATGAATAGTGAGAACGTTGAACCGCCTCTTAAACAAAGTTTACTGATCCACTTGGCTTTTTATCGTGCAAAGTAGCTATGTACCTGTGTCAACATCCACTTTTAGAAGTCCTCGTAATCCATCAGCTACAATTAATTTCCTTTGCTGATCAAATCTCATTCCTAAAGGCCGACCACATTTGGAGTCCCAGTAGCCACCTTGAAAGGTCAGGACATAATCATTTGTGACAGACTTTTTTTATATCTTGTTTTACGTACGGCATGATTGTTGACCGGTTTTGGCTACAGTTGAAACTTCACCATTTTTACTAATTTTGACAATTTCTCCACCAGCAATTCCGGTGTAAAGGTATCCATCCTTCACAGCTATGGATTCTGGACCAGTGATGACTCGATTGAGCTTGAATATTTCTGCCTTGTCCAACACTGTATTCAATGGTGTTATTACCTGAGCTGGAGTTAATCTGCAGAATGTCGGCATTTCAATTAAATACGCTATTGACAGTTGATAAAATTACTTACGTATATGACTCAAAGTTGACTAGAGGTGGAATCCCTGGAGCCAAAGAAATGGCAATCAAAACAATGCCTGCATACACTGACGCTTTGAAAAGTGTTTTTATAATGCACGCTACAAATCCCATTTTGGCAATTAGATATTCACCGATTCTTGTTAAAGTAAATCAAGGGTGTCGGATTAAACGGACGAGCGATTTGTTAAAATTTTTATTGACATAATTTGACAGCTTAGAATTAGAATACATTAAGAACTGGAAAGCATTATAGAGCCTGCCTGCTGGGTCCATCTAATCTTATCCTGTGTGAAGTGATGCTTAACTTTGAAGGTCATGTTTTTTATAATTAAGTTGAAGTACTGCATATGCTAAAACTTGAAACCTGGCTGTAGGAAAAAAGTCTTTCATGGACTGCGGGCTGAAGCGCGTCTTTAAACTGATATAGGAAAATTGCATGAAATGAAATTGGGGAACGTATCATCAATTATTGTAATTACACAAGTTGCACAAAAAAGCAATGTCAGTGACACGCTATTTCTTCTTTTTCAAATGCTAGAATTGACAATGGAGATATGTTGAACTGGTTAGTCTTAATCCTTTAAGTTATTAGTTTTCCAAAATGTTTGACAACTGACATCATTTTATATGATTATTGAAAAAAGGGGTTTCCATTCTGTTGATTATGCAACAACTTGCAACAAGTCCAAAAAATTTGATTTTACATAAAAATGACCCTGATCGTAACATCGTGATGTCCCAAGAAGCATTCCATTCCCCTCCCATGCTCAAGATTTCCAAACTATGCACGAGGGCTAAATGGAAAACATGGTAGTTTGCAATTCATTAGAGAGAAATGAAACATGTTTTTGTGTAACATCGTGTTGCCTTTGAGTGAGTTGATGCCTATGCTTCATTAATCCATTATTGTGTAGTAAATATAATAATTAGGTACAAAATTAATCTTACTTCAAATTGATAGAGTAACGATGTGGT
The DNA here is from genome assembly GCA_034696445.1 of Isotomiella minor. NCBI lineage: Eukaryota > Metazoa > Arthropoda > Collembola > Entomobryomorpha > Isotomidae > Isotomiella > Isotomiella minor. The sequence goes on along the minus strand of JAQIWU010000893.1, from coordinate 3,719 downwards.
CAGCTTCTGTTGAGTTGACAGTTTATCGACAGTTTGTAAATAATTTTGCCACTTTTATGCAGCATATTTTAGAATTTGGTGACCACCATTATTGCACATCATTCATTATTAAAGTGTGAGATTGAGATGAAATGACGCGACAGGAGGCTCAATGATTGTATATCAGAAGCGTCAAATCACATTAGGAACTCGTGTCACGTTCTATGGTTAGTTAAGTAGAAGCTTTCTTTTTCATACAGCTGAATAATTCTATATTTTAATTAGCATTTATGTTTCATTATTATGACGATTGTCGTCAACTTACTGACGCAGACTTGATCAAATTACTGCGAAGAATATGGCATCCTCCTAAATTCAGGTTTTTGGTGGACACACCCGTTTCTTCTGTCATCATCTTCCCAACACTCCTTTTTCTGGCATTACCCCGTATACTCGCAACTTTTAATTGGTATGTTTTGATCTATTGTTCATATGAACTTGAAAATAAAAGAGACTTAGATATTTTTGTACATGAGAATATTACATATTCTGTAATTCTTAAGTTGAATCAAACAGGTTCAAGCTATCATGAACTACGATCAACCAGACACTTAATTTGTAATTTCAATTCATCTCTCTCAGAAATCCACTGACGCACGAGCTATTTTCATTTTCTACGCAAATGGCAAGTGCGATAAAAAAGCATCCTAAAAAGATTGTCAAAATAAAGATATAAATCATAGCTTGTTTTTATTTCATTACAATGGAAAAATAAGTATGAGAATCATGATATTTTATCATTGCATGGAGGATAAAGGTCGTCTCAAACTGGACTTAAGTTAAGTGGTGCCCACGACATTGGCCAACAAAATGAATGTTATGCAATTATATAAGTCACTGCAGTCTTATAAATGCTGCCTGGAATTTCGGGTAAATATAGGTTTTATTTTAAAGGTTACGGACGAACCTTTGCATTTCCACACATAAGTGAACCTGATTTCAGTCATGGACGATAGGACAGTTTTGTGATATGGTAGCCTTCATTATCTCAATTCCTGTAATTATTGAACCGGCTCAGGATTTCTACACACATTCGTTAACCTTCAGAATTTGCCTTACAAACAACAAAAGCACAGTTACATGGAGAAATCGATATCCCACGGTGAGTGAGTAATGTAATAATGGGGCGTGGAAGTGTTTTCTACTGCATAGTAGGAGAAAGTCCTACGTCGTTTCTACCTTCTTCAGCTTTCACCGGCTCTCTCTCTCTCTTTTACTGGTCCGTTCAGGTTGACTCATCGACGCCTCAGCTTTATCCTATCCTTTGTTTGTTGTTTATCATTCTATGCACACATGCGAATTTCATTTGGAGAGGACATGGTAGACGTAGAAAGCAAAGTAAAGTGACCGGAAACCTTGTTCCAATGGGACAGTATTAATCAATAAACGTATTATACCCAGGGTTTTGTCAAGTAAAAAGATGTATAATGCGTAGTAGTAAGCCAACAATTGTACATAATTCCTTTGCACAAGAGCAATAATGTACTAACAAAAGGCGTCTTCTTATCGGCATATGTCCCTTTCGTCGAATTTGTATACGTATCTCGCTTTGTTTATAAAGACATTGCACAACGCACCCTTCATTCTCTTTTTGTCTATGTCACCAATAATAATTAACCAAATCCTGTGTTGCAATTGCAAAAGATCTCATGCAGTCATAGATAATGCCTACACATTGTAAGGCATGATCTTACGCATCTAAGAGAATTGAGAAAAGAAGACAAGGCACTATTTATCTGGCTTAAATTGTTATCACCACCAACGTCATTAGAGGTATGCTAGGTATATGATTCCCAACCAATTTACCGCATATAGCACGTAGTACCTGTTATGAGAGCATGAGAATTCATTAAACTTGACATGTGGGATCATCATAAAATCAGACATGGACTTGAGAGAAGGCCAGATGCATGCATCCATTTACATTCAAAAAGAAGACGAAAAGCACTATTCTATGAGAGTACAAAGCTTGGGTTGGCAGTTTATCAATAAACATGAATTCAGACAATGAACAAGAGTGAAAGCACACAAGAGACTACGATTCCAATCAATATTGATGATGATGATGGAAGTTTGTGTGGCAAGGCATAATCAGATATCTTTTGGATACCCTGGAATGAGAAAACTATAAATTGACATGATGATAAACTGCTTTGCTTTCTTATGAAAAAAGTGAATAAATAAGCGAATATCGTAGGTCAAAGTTGTCGCAATAATTCAAGAACTCTTCACAAGCAAAATTCCAAAACTCTCACGAAGGTCCATGAAAACATCTAAAGGCTAGGCCAACCATCATATCATGTATCAAGCTCGTTTCTTTTCTAAGTGGTACTAAGCAGGCGTTAATGACTAATTATTGCCTTCAAATTCTGTCCAGAGTTTCTTATTAAATTATGCTAAAAAACGACAAGACTTTTAGACTCACTCAATTAAGTATAGACTCCATATAAAAGTGACTCCGTATACAAATATATCTCCTATCCATTCAAAGTCAAAAGTCAACTACATAATCATTATAATTAACAATGGCCGTAAGTCCAAAGCACGCCACCATTATATTGTCCTCTGGTGCTGTTCAATTACCTAACTAACTTGACTTGACTTTTAGGCATGGAAAGAAAAGCACTATAAAGTGGTGTACTATATGATTTGATTCTTAATCATTTTCATTGCATTGCAAGCTATAATGTTTGATTAAAAGGCAACAATTGAAGAACTTGCAACATTCTACGTTTTTAATAAGAAAAGCAAGCAAGGCTTGTGTCAGTGCCTACCTATGGTAGAAGGGTCAGGGTGTGCTAGATTTAGATTTGCCTTCAAGCATGGCCACCAAAGAAGAATCCTAAATGCAAACTGCAACTTTGGCTGGCTCGACGCTTTTTGCACTTGAGGAAAGGAAAGGAAGTGAATGAATGAATAAACTGGATGCTAATAAAACGAAAAGTTACATTCGGGTTCCATAATAATTTTGATACGATTTGTGAATCAAAAGGGGTTGGGTTGGTACGAAAAATGGCCAAAAATTGAAAATGCCAAAAAATTGAAAATGCCAAATTCTTTACTTTCAAAGTTTGAACAGGAACTACTTTAAGATTCTTTAGGGGACAGTCTCTTAGGGTCATATTGACTTTGACGACAATGAGGCTGAAATAAATGATCATACAGACAGACTACTAAAACATTGCCAAAAACCAGCTTCTCTACGAAGGCTCTGGGTTTGCCAATGTTGAGGCAGTATGGCATGGTGAGATGAGCTGGTGTGTGTGTGAGCGGCTGACTTTTGGCAAAAAAGCCTCTGTGACTCACATTTTCATTTTGCAACGACATAAAGCAGGTTTGATCCACCAAAACACTCCACATTCATCCACCAGCCAGCCGACCGACTGCATGACTGCGGCCTGTGAACATTTTTTTGATTTTTTGAAGGAAGTGAAGTGGCAGTGGTGAGGGTGACGTGATGTGGATAAATAAATCATAAAATCATTAGTCATCCCATTCATTCATTCAAATATGTAACCTCACCTCATCAGTCAACAGCAATTATCTCATCATCAAACCCATCAGTTTTTATTTATGACACAGAAAAAAGGGAACCAGGGTTTGGTCCAATGCGGAAAGTGACATGACGTAGTGAAGAAGAAAGAAAGCAAAATCCATCGACCTTTGAATAAATTGGCCAT
>JAQIWU010000892.1:0-20580 GCA_034696445.1 Isotomiella minor | reverse complement strand
TTCTCCGTTCTTGCCTTGCCTGTTGTTGTTGTATATCTGGGGCATATGACGCCTTTCATGTTTTTAATCTCCTCTGATACATCCACTCATTAGCCTGATTAATTACATTTCTTCTCCTCACATCTGGCACGAGATGACAACCTTGCCTTGAATTTCAACTTTTAAAGCTTCCGGGTTAATCTGCGTAGCAACCATTCGACAATGTGCTTGGCATCCATTTTTCACGCAGAGTGTATAGAATATGCATGTACAATACTGGAATTAGGCGAGAATAGGTGATGTTGGAAAAGAGAAAGTAGGAAGGCGATTGACGCTTTCCCTTCTCAATTCCGATGTAACAAACGAATGCCTGAAGAAAAACGAAAGATTTACTGGTCAATAAAAAGGAACAATGTTGCATTACAACCTCACTGCATTATATTACAATGCAGTTGCTCACAGCAATGCAATTGGCAAAAACACCAGACAAGCAGATGCCTTGTGAGTGTTGTGAGTAGTACAAATAAAGTATACCATAAAACCGAACGAATAAAAGAATTGGGGATTATTGAAGAAAATCCTCCCACACAACGACTTTCTCCAATACATAGGTAGTCATCCTTGATACACTGGTGGTATGGGCTTCTGAACAAAGGATCCTTTTGCTCCCCCTGGATAAAATTACGTCTCCCTAGGATTGCATCAGTGCATTCCAGGCATAGAGACAGCCCTTATCTGTATTATTGTCTGGTTGACATAATATATGTGTTCTTGTCGTAACGCAAGGGACGAGACTGTCGTCATGCAGTGCAATATATTACATTGTGCCACTCTCTTTGAACTGAAATTGAAATTGAAACCTGCGAATAACAACCGGCCTTACGAACAATCAATGAAGTGAGCTTCAGACCCAACGCTGTATGTCTCTGCAAGTTTTTGCTGCAAGTCACAAGAAGAACTTGTGGTGATGAAAGCAACAAAGATCATTTTTAGTCTTGTGTTCGTCACCCTTTTCCTGTCTTGATGCACATTTAGCCCATATTTTTTTACTCTGAAAACTATTTAAGTAAATGAAGAGAACGGGAAATGTTTTAGAATAATAATAAAACAGGAGTATCCAGTGGATGCTGTGGAAGAAGTGTGGAATTTTGAATTTGGGGGAAACCCAAACATAAATAGAATGGAGCCACGCAGTCTGTCTGTCCCTCTTCTCTATCTGCATCTCGAGTTCATTAAGGAAAGATACAAAACTTGAATGTATATTTCGGTTCTTTCCCTTCTATGTTGCTCAGCTATTCCAGCTTGACTTCCCTGTACAAACCGTAGGAAACAGATTTTAAATGCTGCAGAGCACTTACCTACCTGTTTGTTGCATAACATTATTATGATGACATTGTCAATGTTCCCTCAAATAAATATTGAGTTAGTTTATCATGATAAATTGAAGTGTATTTATTGGTCACTCTGACGTTTCACAAATTCGTTTCTTTTGTACTGTAATACTAATTCAATTGTGCTTGATTGAATCCTTTCTGTTTCATTTACTATCCTACTCCAGTCCCTTATGACAATAATTATTGGAGTGGGTTTTTGCAGTCATGTAGGAATTAAAAACAATGGAATTTTATCTAACAAGCGTATAAAATGCTTTGAAATATAACTTCAATGAAAAGCCAGTAAGTTATGTATGTACACAGGCCCAAAATTATACAAAAATTGTCACTGAGTTACACGTCATGGTTGAATGTAGTTGTCGAAAGTACCTTCTTGTCTTTAGATCCAAGGCCCCAACTCCTTCTCTAAAAGGGAAACAGCATCATATCTTTCCATTCTCCTCAAGGCATTTAAGAGATCAGTGAGTGCTTCCGGTTTGCGAGTTTGAACATCCCACAGATCCAAAATCCGCTCTGTGGGGCTTGCAGTACTTCTTTTTAGAAATGTCGTGCATCTACGAACGATACATATTAGCGAGTGGAGAACGCAGGTGGAACAGAAACAGATAAAGCTTACCTTTCATCTACTCCCAAACGTTTAGCCAACTCCCTCCAATCCTTTCCTCTTGGGTGTGGTTGGTCCAGATAGTGGCACAACTTCCTTTTCAAACTACGAGGTAACCGTGCAAGAGGGTTGCTACAGGACTCTAACGCGACCAAGGAATTACTGTTGTAACCAGGATTACTACTGGTGGTCACGGTAGTAGAGGAGGGTGTCGGATGTGGTCCATTGATGACCGTCGTATCAGGAGAGGAATGGGAATGTGACAACTCACTACTCCATCTGGGCCTTCCACTATCCACCCCAACACGAATACGAAACGTCAATTTTTGCAAGTACTTCTGTTTTTGAAAAGCCACTAATCTGAAGCAGACTGTAGTTACTGCAGCACGATGATAGTCAGTTCCTGCTTTCTCCAGCGTAACGGTTGTATGAACACCATCTCTGTTGTTCCACATTTTGGAAAAGTCCACTTCCTATGAGATCATATGCACCACAATAAATGTAGGTTTGGTCCAACTGCCGTATGAACAAAGCTACATTTCCAGAGATAAGCATAAATCTTAGTGACTTCACCCCTGCCTTTAAGTACCAAACAAAATTGAAAGCGAAACCACAATAAAATTGTTAATCCAAAAAGTAAAATCAATTTAGGCCGCAAACCACACAGGTTTTTGTTCCTGTTTTGTTATGGCTCAACTTGCAATTCGGTGTTAGACATTGATCCTGAATTTATCTGAAGGGGATTTATTCCTTTCCCCCATTTCCTCTGTCTTCTTCCCTTATAATGTCGGAGCAAGGCTAAATTCTTGGTAGATTTATTTCTTTACTTCTGCTTCCTCCTTCAACCAACCAACCAAAAAACTTGTTGTTTGCTTTTGTGGTTTGATTTCATGTTTCCCTTGGCTTTGACTCTGGGTTTTTATTCCTCACTTTCTTTTCCTCTTTCGTATGTCTTACCCCCTTTCCCTGTCTAACTTTCCCCTTATCTTACGACAACTGAAGCAAGTTTATTGAATTCTACAGCAAACAAAGAAAGTCGTAGGGGTAGGCACTTTTATGATAGGGTGAAAGTTTCTCTGTAGAAGTTCTGCTTTTGGTAGCGTGACGGCTGACGGGTATACAAAAAGACTGTCTCAACGCCTAACTCATTGTATTGGATGTGTCTTGTATTTTTATGTGAAGGTAAATTCTTGGCAAATTTATCAAACCTGGTATCTATTTTTGCATTTCCAGCCGTTTCCCACATCCTCAAGCGACAGACAGAGGTTCCCTCCTCCATCTTGGATAGGAAAACTTCTGGGCTTATCCAGCATCCGCCCTCCAGAATTTTTCTCTTTTGATGTGACTCGCTGTATGAAGAAGAAAATTAAGTGAGCTGTCATCATTTTGAAAGAAATGTGTACCTCCAAATTTTCTACGGTGTCATCTGATGCATACACATTAATTGAATACTCGTCGCTATTGTTGACTAGAGGCTGAGAGAATGCGACAATGCACACTTTCTTGACAGCTTTATTAGTTCTGCCTTGAGACTCTCCCACCATAACAAACTTGCCCAACCGACTTGTAACAAGGAGAGCTTGATGTCCCTCAATCTGTAGAAAGGCTGAGCTCGAGTTTTCCCCACCAACAGTTAGTATTTTCTAAATGATTCAAAGTTTTGTCGATCAAAGGGAAAAGTTAATTCTAAAAACTACCTTCCACTCGTTTACGCCGCAATTATTATCTGACGATGATTGACTAGAATTGGACAGGGTGTCGGAATCATGATGGTATAAAGAAATTGTCCACCCTCCGTACTTTAAAGCCGCGCAGTGGTGAAAGCAGACGATTGCAGGTTTTCTTAGGACCAAGGAAGGAGGGCCACATGATATCACAGAACTCAAAAATGTTTGGCCATCTGTGGTTATGATAATGCTTGCATATAATCTTTACACAAGAATATCACTTTACTAACCTTTCAAAACAGGGAGATCCCTTGTATTTGTAAGTATGGCGCAGAAGACCTGTTCCATTTTCTGTAAAGCACCTTCAGGAAGGGTTAGACTGGTTCCAGTATTCCCCACACTTATCCTACAACCTTCCTCTGAGTTTGCATGTGCCCAAGCAATGCCGTCGGGTTCACACCCTTCAAACAATGGACTTGTTGAGGTGGCCGAGTCTCTCAAGGGGATGAGATTAAGGCTTTCGTTATCACCATCATCTTCATCACCAACTTCCGGAGTTGTGCCGTCCCTCGGAGTGGTGTCGTCACACAGGAAGGAATTTGGTCTGGACGGGAGAGCTAGAGGACAATTGGAGCATTAAGCAAGAGATGCATACGTGACTTATTCCTGTTTAAAACTCACATGAACCAAGGGAACTGCTGGAGTCGCTGTGGGAACAGATATATTTTGGCACATTTAAAGTCTTCTTCTCCGGAGTCAATGAACTTTTGTGAAGGTTGTAGTAGGCCGAAGTGAAAGATGGATTACCACCAGCATCAACCGTCTGGTGAGATAATAATGATGAGGTTGCTCTAGTTAAAGAGTTCCCCTTTTTGGCACTCCCGATTCCGGTGAAAAGTGGGGATTTTGGTGGCTGCTGATGATGCTGATGCTGGTAGTGGTGATGGAAGGGGGAAGTTAGCACGGGTTTCTTTAAATTTGCTTGAAAATGCAAATGAGGCACGTCGTATTGGTGCTCGATTTCACAACTACTATTGTTATCGGCAGGATGACTTGGATTTAGTGGCGTTGTTTCTCTACTCCTACTGGAACTTGGGGACATGGCTGCGGTTGGACAAGTGTACTCGGGGAAGAGGAAGGCAGAATGATTTGACCTACTGCTGGCCGTATTATTTGCATTGTTTACAGTCAAGTCGGGTTGTTGATGCATGCCTAATTTCTTTGAAGGAGTTGGAAAGTAGTCATGTGGGTAATCTGTAGAGAAATTCGCAATTCTGTGCTATTGGGATCCCATAAGGAAAGAGAAATTTGCACTCACCAGCATCCGCCATGTCGTAGGCTACGTGATCCCGTCCTTTTCTTCTCATTAGACGGACTGCCACAACGGCCACTATGGTAAATACGAGGATGGCCACGCTCAGGCCCGTGTATAAAAGGACATCGCCTTCAGCCATGGCTTGCGTTGCTATAAAAATAAACGCATTCGCAATTATTTTGTGAGTGTATTCGTACAGTCAGGAGGACAATAAAGTATAGAAAAGTGAAAGTAAGTGTACGTTATTTGTACAATTCGAAGCAACTTTTACATAATTTGATAAATTACAAAATTCAATTTGCTTCATCCGCAAATTGTGTGTAACAACAATCCCCTTCCATTCCCCACAATTCCCATCCCCATACTTCTAACCCCAACAATGAACATAGAAGTTGCGTCTTTCTGAACCAAACGACTTTGACGTGACTTATCGATGATAACAGGATGGATGAGTTTCGCTTTTTGTTATAAAATAGAATAGAGTGAAATGAAATGGGTTGTGATTTGTGAAAGGAGGAAAAGTTGTAGGAAGTGGAAGAAGACAACCGATTATTAATCCACTTCCCCCGATCAAACCAACCTCTCTCCTTCTTCCGTCTACTAAAACTCCTACTCATCCTTCTTTCCTTCTCTCTTTCGGTTCGGAGTTTGGCTGAGTCATTTATCCCATCCCCATACGCACTCAAAGAGTCTCCTCTTCACAGTCCAATGCACACTTATAATAAAACAGAATGACTTATAATCAGAACAGAAGAAAGGGGAAAGGGAGCAGGATAAGAAAGAAAACGTAAAGCAATGCAAACCACTCACTTGCCATCATCCCTTCTGATTCATAATGTTCCCTCTATAAAAGCAAAAGAAATGGCACACCACCACCACCACTAAAGCTAGAAACTTTCCCAAACTGCTGAGCTGCTCTTTCGCTTTCCCCCAACGAAGTCAATCCCATTCAAGTTTGAACAGTTCAGGAATGAGTATTCGGGACAAACCCAATAAATTGTTCTGTGTACCTAAAATGAACGGAACAACAGGAAACAAGAGGTACGCTATAAATACCACTTCCAAGCAGTTTTGTCTCTTGCCCTATTCCATATTCCATCTGTCCGACTACAAAGCAAGATCCAAACGCGAAGTAGAATGACAAGGAAATAGATGTAACATAACAAAACTATCCAAATTGAAAGGGATGAGTCATTGGAATTAACCACCGGAACGAAGAGCAGGAGACCGAGAGGGAATCGGTTTGTTGTTACATTTCAATCAGGGGAAAAAGAAAATGCCAAGGCGTTAGTTGTTGAGTGGTGAAACCATTCTACTTTGTCACGAGAAGTATAGTTCTTAAGGTCATTTTGTATCTATAACAAACACAAACAGAGAGTCTCCTTCTGCCATTTAATTTGTGAGAACCTTTTCATTTGGGGTGTCTATCTGCCGCAGAAAATCTGGATGAAATTGCCGGCTTTTAATCTGAACAAAGCTTGAGGTTCCTGGTTCGTCGGGGCCTTAATGAAATGGGAAAGATAAGGAAAATTTGTGTCATTCGTTGAGTGATGACAAAGCGCCTAATGCTAATGCTGATGATGGTAATCCGTTTCGCAAGAGCAGTTGTGGTTATGAACCTCATCGTTTCAATCCATTACCACTTTCTCCAGAGTGAAAGATAAGCTCTAGCCATTTTCAGACCCAAAAGTGGGAAAAGTGATAAGGTGAAAATGTCAGGCGATGATGATGAGGAGAAATGTCTGACACCTTCGCTTTTTGTGCGGAATTTTGCACTGATAAGAATATTATTTGTAGACCAACATATACTTTTTAAAATGATACCTTGAACCACCTAATTTATTGGCAACCAAGAGTATCGTCTAATTTTCTACAAGATTGTCACCACGTTTATCAACATTTTTGTAGCACTTGAAAACTACAAGTTTCCTAGAATCCTAAAGCAGCTTACAAATGAGCTCATTAAAGGGCTTCTTTGAAAAAGCTTTTCCTCTCTACGATTCGCACTGTCATAATAAACAGGAATGGATGAGGGGAAAGAGAAGAGTGGACAGGAGACCAGACCAGATGTGGCTGCAGCAGTAAAGTTACTTATGATGCGATTACAAGCAACTCTGCAACTGAAAGAAAGTAGTGAACGAAATGTAAACGACTATGAGAGAACGGGAAAAGGAGAAGAGAGCAAATATTTAACGGAATATGGACACTTTAGCCAACGCTCCTCCAGTCCTCCGAAGATAAGAGAAAAGTGCGGAAGAGAAGCCAAACGTACAACTGGACTGAACTTAACTGCGAGAATGAAATTTCGGAACCTACATCACCACCAACAGCAGCAGAAGAGGTTAGTTTGGTTCCCTATACATGTGAATCATTATCTTCTTTTACGCCATCCGGTTAAGTGAGAGAGTGAAAGTAAGCAAAGAGTTGACCAGCCCTCCATCCCATTCACAATCGTCTCATTCTGTTTTATCCATTCCTTGCTTTCTTTCCAAGTATTCGCATTTCTACTCAGCACACACACCCTCCTCGCACTGTGCAAACTACGCTCAAGTAAAGGAAGGAGACACTTCGACACATCTGCACTCTTTTCTTTCTATGCACACTTTCACTTCGCAGCTTACACTTTTAGCTCCAGCTCCGCTTTCACAGTCATTTGCTGTTGGGTGAAAGCAGGCGATTGCAGGAAGGGAGAAAGCATTTAATGGGACACTCTTTGCTTTGCTTTATTTTACATTGCTTTCAGTGGATCCTTTGTTATTCTTGACTCTTGAGTGACACTTTTATGTTTGTGATATAGAAAAAGGCAGAGCACGCACTTCACTGGAAAGAAGACCCACGCGACTACTTCATTGAGTTTTTACAAGGAGAAAGTCAGACTAGGCTCATTTTTATCGCATTACGTCTATTTCTGCCCAATCTTAATCCATCCACCCATCCTTTCCCTGCTAACAATGACGCCAACACAAACAAACTCTATCGCTCACTCACAGCAAAAAAAAAGACTATCTGCCCGGCAACAAAGAGGGAACTAGAAATTGATGTGTTGACATAGAGAGACTTGTGTGTGCTCAAAAAAGTTTTTTCATGAACGCATGGTTGAAAAGGACGTAGTTTAACGGTGACGGTAAGTAACTTTCACCTCATTTATTATAAAAGCCCACGATTATTCAACAAATTCAGGGCCCAGTTTATTGCTGGGAAGTTGAAACATGCTTTTGAGACAAGAATTTGGGTTGGGTTGCTATAAAAATGGAAATCTCTGGTATGTCACTTGTATAATTCTTACCCTCATCATATTAACAGCTAGGCCGTGACGTGACGAATGCGTAATAGGTATATACGCAGTACACACACACATGAAAGGGGCCAAAGGAAATACGTGTATCACACATCGTTGAGGGCAATAGTGTTTGGAGGAATGCTAATATAAAGGCGTGATATGGAATAGTAATTGGAGCATAAGCCCATCATAAAATGAGACGTGACCAATTTAGGAAAATTCCCCATTTTCGAGTTAGAAAGTACTTTACGTGACAAGAAAGAAAACTATACGCACCTAAAACTTGTAACACAGAAAAAAATGAAATGGAAATGGGTGAAGAATGAGATGAGATCGGAGGAATGTGGACTTTACGAAATTGTGGTGAAGGTAACAAAATAATAAACATGAACTAGAACTTAAGACTTGCCCACAGTCATCACGACTGTTCTCTGTAATTAAACCGTGTGTGACTAAATTGTTATATTAGAATAGGAAAATTGGATTAAAAGTTGTAAACAAAAAGGCATTCTTACTTTCACTTGTGTCCACTTCAGAAACAAAATGGGAATCCAACGAATTGATTTCTTCCGAAACAATTACTCCTTGGCCTGTTAAATAAAATTATGTTCGTAAATGGTTTTAAATAATGCAAATTTAATACCTTTACAAAGTCCGCCAGTACAAGGGGAACTCATGGTGTCCTTCCCCGTACAAAACTTTCCCCCATAGGATGGTGAAGGGTTAGTGCATTCCCGTCTTCTATAATTTTTACAGTCGGGCCCACATATCGACCAAGACGACCATGATGACCACCGACCATCCACCGCTAAATAGAATTGTATGAATAATTAGTTTTCCCGTTAAAGACTCGTCCCCGTTGTCATTATTGAGAATACAGAACAAAAACCCTCAACTCGTTAAGACAAACTTATAACTTTCTCGACTCAACAGAACGAACGCTTTCTATTTCGACTGCTTTAATGATAGCCGCATAAATAAGTCAAGGCAAAAGGCAATTCCTGCTTCCTCCACTTAAAACAAACTTAAAACCGTCACCGTCATTTTCATTTGTGTTTCTTCGATACACAAGCCCAATCTCAACCTCAAACAACCATTTAAAGAAAACCAGTGGGAGAGAAGGGGAAGAAGTTATGCTATCCTCCTTCCTGTTCAATTCATTTAATGAAGGAGAAAGAAAGTCCTAAATGAAAATAGTAAGTAGTAAATGAGCATCAACATCTTGAAAGTTTATTTTATTTCTCCGTCTATTTTATTCATTCACTTCTTCCTCGTCGACTTAACGACTTTGCTTCTTAAACGAGCCCGCTTAAGTAGTTTTCTCTGCGGTTGCTAAAGTACGAGAATGATTTGAAGAAAGGGGGAATCTTTTAGAGAAAGATTTAAGTTTACTAGTACAACATAGAAAATATGTCTGATGATGCTTACGTTGGCATGGAAGACTGCAATCTTGCTTCTGGACAGCAGAAGATGAACAAGGTCTTCCTCCATTGAGTGGAGCTGGGTTGTTGCACACCCTTGTCTTCTTTTGGACCCCTTTCCCACATGGTCCTTGGCACTCGGACCAGGATGACCAAAGGGACCAACCTCCATTGACTGTAATGCAAGAAATGAAGCTGATTAGTTTAATCCTTTCCTCCATAAACATAATGACCACCATATACTTTAGAATATGGAAAATTGCTTTCAATTTTAAAATGTCTCCTATCGTATTAAAGACAATGAGGGAACATTTCTATAATGCTTTCTCCTCAATCGGTTGCATGTGGTAGAATCATTCTCCAAGATTCTGCTTCACATGACTGCTCCCATTCACTCATTTTACTTTCTTGGAAGCTCAATGCTTTCTCCTCACTGTCGAAGTTGCTATGTTTCAGTGTTCTATGAATGAGCAGTCAAACTTTCAAAGTTTTGCCAACAACGACCGTGATGCAGACAACAACAACTATAAAAGCAGACAGTGAATCCTGGATGGATTGGACGTGCCGGATTGAATTGGATAATAACAAAGTCTTGTGAAAGAAAGTTGGTCTAATGAGGTAAAGTAAAGTAATTTGTCTTTCAAGATGATGGGACTTTCTCCTCCACACGCATTCTATTCTCCACTGCATACCTAGTCTGCTTTCCAACCCCTTCTTTTAGAAGATTTCAGTCAATGAATGGAATACTTGGATGAGTTTATTAACCTGGAATCTATGGAATAATGGAACGACAGAGAATAACGGGAAAGTTTGCATTGCATTGTCACAACTTCATAAAGCGCAAACTCAATGTGACATTAAACGTAAAATCAAATTTCACATGCAATGCATCAAAGACTCATTCTTCTGCTCTTTCTGCAATTCATGACACTTTACTTCAGTCAAAGCTTAACAGACAATGAAATTCTTTGTTCATCTGCGTCCGACATTCATTTCTTAATGATCAAGAAGAAGAGGACTTTCCTTTAAAGAATATGAATAGATGAATATTTCGGTCCTTTTCTGTACGACGAGAGAATAATTTATTCCCCTTTTAGACTAAATTGCGTCTTTTTGCTTTACGAGTATGACAACTTTCTTTTTTGCACCATCCACTTCATTAGCAGGAGCAGCATAAGAGAATGGAGAGGGAAAGGAGGCATATACAAAGGAATGATGATGATACCACCAACCAACGCCACACGTACTTAGTAATTTGGTTTCCTTCTTTCCACGGAACCTTTAGAATGAATGTTGTACAGTCTAGTAAAACTTGATGAGAATTATGGACTCATTTTGCACGCTTCAATTCTCCAAAGAATGAAAATGAGCCGAATTTTTATATTCAGCCTCAGCTTTTTAGCTCCTCTCTCACACAAGTCAAGTCAAGTCTCCTGCTCCAAACTTTATGGGTTGAATGAAGAAGACGACGACGGAGGAGGAAAAAAGTCTTCAATTTCCTGCAAAATCTTTTTATGGCAAGAACCTAAAGCTGTTGTAAGCTTAGAGAGAGAGAGAGGGTCCGGGACAATCTCATCATCATCATCAAATAATATAATATAAGCCGTCTCTTTTTTAGTTCGTTTGGATTTAGCATTTTATATTATGCTCTACTAAAGTATTATGCTCAAAATTTACGCTCGCATAAGAAAAGTAGATGAGGCATAAGACACAGAGGAGAAAGTAAAAAATGAAATGAAACTACGTGAAAACGACGAATGGAAAAGTGTAACGAGAAGTATAGGCAAGACAACGTGCCGGCCTTTCACTCTTGAGCTGAATGAACAAGAAGCAATTTAGTTGGGTTGATTATGTGAAAACGCATTGTGCGTACTGCTCCTGCACTCCTGCCTGCAGTGGTGAAAAGTAATTGTATAGTGAAAAAGAAAGGAGCTGATTGACGATTGGCAATTTTAAATTATGAGTACAGTTTTCTAGAAAGCAACAACGATTTTGAGTAACGATTGAAACAAGACAAACGAAGAGTGGCTTCGCAAACTCATCTGCTTTCACTTTCTCCTACGGATCTGAAAAGGTAAATATCCTCCCGTTTGTTCACTACGCAGTGTAAATAGGCTGAAGTGAACAATGCTTGCGTAAAAGTACGAGAAACATTGCAACGTTCTAAGACCCTTGTCCGGTCTGTTTACTTTATGGCTGGTATAACAAAGCTGTATTGGTCTCATGCGTCTTCGTAATTCACTAAATAAACCAATGCATCGTAAGAAAGAAACGCACAAGAGATAGAAAGTCAACAACAACGGCCTTCTTCCGTCTCCCCACCTGGAGATCACATCCAATCCAATCACAAATTGAATCCACTGAGAAAACCACACACACAAACACAAAAGCTTGCTGTGGTAAATTAGGATTTAGCAGCACTCGGAGTAATTGAACTAATTCAATCCAACGTCTGTGAAAATCGAAAGAAATAATGGAAGAGGGAAGGGATGAGATATCGAATCGAACTGAATGAGGGTAAATTCTGGGACTAATTGGAAAGGTTTTTATACACACGAACCCAACAACTTACCGTAAACAGTAAGTAAAGCTGGTTCAGAAACCCTTCTTCCTGCAATATTGTCCGCAACGCAAGAATAATTTCCCATATCCGAGAGACGTGTTTGAACGATTAGCAAATGTCCATCTGCCGTTACGATGTAATTAGGATCTCTGTTAGGATCAATTGGTGTGTTCAGATTGTTATCTCGCGTCCATGATATCACTGGCTGGGGGGCAGCATCTGGAGGGATACACCTTAGCTCTGTTTGAGACCCAATCTCCACACTTTTTGAGTATGGCCCTTGCTCAAAGTGTTTTTTCATATCTAGAAATAAAAAGTCAAAATTAAATTTCTCCTGAATCAGCCAAGACTGTAAGACAAGTCAGTGTGAAGACAAAGATAAAAGACGAGCTGTAGTAATAACGATTAGCTAGATACATTGGAAGAATGTTTCTTTCCATCTTCGTTCTTAATGAGACGTCGTTGCTCAGCCTAAAAGCCACGAGCATCATTCGAAGAAGACAACAGACTTTTTCCATATTTGGAAATGCAACAAATTTTACCACGGGCTGTGAGCTGCATCTCTCATCTATCTCTACCACCGCCGACATTCACAGCAGATTTACTCTTGAGGAACAATTGTGTTTGGGCTGAGAGAAGAAGAGAAACAATGGCAATGAAATGATCTCTGAATTAAAGTCAGGAGTTGAGATGTGATCAAAATTCTAAATGAGACTTTTATGCAAATTACGTATGTACAAACCAAAGTCTTCCTTCCCAAACTAAATCTTCTCCAGAATAATTTCAACAAAGTTAACTTCTTAAAGAGTTTAGAGAGACTGACTCTGATGGCAGTGCAGTGGCATTCTTTAATTCCCTCATGTTTAATGGGTCATGGCTCATCCCATTTCAATTCAAGAGTGATGTCGTTTTTCACAGGGAGGGATCGTGTATGGACTTCAATATTTACTTTACACTTCCACCAGTGAGGTTGATTATCATTAAGTTGACCTGGGTTTTCTCATTCCTACGTGCTGCTAGTTGCTTATCTGATAACCGTTTTTCATCCGGTAGCCAAAAGAAAACAGCAAAAGTAAAGGAAATGGAAAAATAAGAATCTTTGGAGGAGGATGTTCGCGCTGATGAATGAATCTGGACGACCATAAACTTCATCTAAGAATGCCTCTGAAGAAGCTTTGTTTTATTCCATTTTTGGGCTCCTCCTAATTTATTGCATCAAGAACTCCTGTTGGAACTGCTTACTGGCAGATGTGATTCAAAAGGAACAAAAAACTATAGCATACCCAACTAGGTGCGGTTAATTGATTTTATGAATAAAAAAAATAAAAAAAAATTACATTTTTACTGAGTTTCAGCCAGGGTTCAATAATATTCTCATAATGGAAATATGAAGATGTATTTCTCAACGATGAAGTATGCGAGATTTTAATCTTACGAGCATTTACATCAATTTTCTTGTTTCTTTTTAAAAAGTGAATGAACTGCAGGACAATGCTTGTGTCTACATAACATAGGTACCTGATATTCATTTGAGAATTTAATCCGTTCAGCCCACTCCTTTCTAAAATCTATTACCACCTACATTGAGTGTTGTTGATTGTAGGTTTAACCATTTCATTACACCAAATATTCATTCCATCTATGGGGATGAATTAGCAGATTATTTGCACAATGCATAATTTCGCATCATGAAAAGAGATTTTAGATGATTATTATGGCGTACTTTTTTATAATTTCTACTAAGCCCCAATGCACGATCCCGAGAAACATTCAATTCCAAAATTTCATAGATTCCCTTTTTCATATCGCAATAAAAAATAATTTAAAAATTAGTAGGTGCTTACAAGTGATCTGCACATGGACCATTTGACTCCTTTTTGCTCCTCGTCGATTCCATGCGACACATTCGCATCTGTAGCCGTGATTGAAAGAGCTGTAGTTTTCATTGTCTTGCACTTCTTCCTTCGTGACATTCAGTTGGACTTCCATCTGAAACATATGAATGTATGAATGACTATTGGCACAAAATTGGAACATCTTGATTTTTAGCAAAAAACTGAATCTTACAATTGGAGACCCTGTGTTCTCATGAGTGGAACTTTTGAACTGCTGCTTTTTGTTAGGAACTACTGCACCATTGCATTTGAAGTATACCTGAGAATACATTCAAAATTGAGACGGTTATGCAATTAAAAGATTTGAAGAATGCTACCTTGAGGGCAGATGCTACTCTACAAATTAAAGTAGCAGGTTTGTTTTTGATAATATAAGTATCCTCCGGTTCTTGCTGAAACCAAACGACATCAAATGCCCATGGGTCATCGATGGGTAGGGACTGGGGAAATTGAGACTCGTCTGAAATTTACAATGAATGTATCAATTTCTGTGTCATGTGACTCTAAATATCATAAATTTTATGAAGTGTAAGAAGGTGGACACAGAAAGCTAGTTTGCAATGCATGGAGATCCATACGAAACAAAACTGCGTAGTCATTTCACTGGTGTCTGACTATCTGATGAGCAATTGGTAATAAACAAGTTAAGACATTACACAAATGTGTTAATTAATTAAATCTGCATTAATTTACATATTCTCAGTTCCATTCAAGCTTTATCCGCATACTTAAACATGAGTAACAAACAGCATTCTAGCAGTTGAATGGGAGGAAATTTTCTCCAATACATTATGATGCCATCTCTAGTCTCACCACATAGCAGTTTCTCGATTTCAAGTTCTCCCCCTCCCTTCCATTATCCACATTCTCATTTTCATTTTCATGCAAAAATTACTTACAATCTTGCAAACATTTTGATTGAATCGTGCAACACGTTGTGAAGAGAGCCATTTTTCATTCCTTTCTGCATGCAATACCTGATCAAAAATCTTCAAATGAATGATTTGACCATGTTACTATGAACCACACACACATTGCATAGGATTAGTTGCTTTCTATTTTTTTCCTGTCGTAATAAGGAAACTGACTGCTATTGTATCTTTAGTTGTCCTTTCTCTCTGCATTTTTCTGTGGGCGTAACCCCTAAGCTATTAAAAGTTAAAACTTAATGGTCTACAGAATCAACATGAGCGTACCTAAGTACATTTTTACGAAACCCCTGCTCACTCAATTTATTTCCATCTGTACCAGCCAAGTACCAGGCTTGCATAAAGTTTCCATGTTCATCTCATTTCCACATGTGCATAGGAAGAATGAAAAACGGCTGTACAAAAGTAGAAAGTTACTGACTGAAGACTTGAAAAAAAGTTTGAATCTTTTTGGTTAGGTTGGTCCCATTTGGCTTCGTTGTTGTTGTTAAGTTGTTGATAGATGATAAAGCATAATTGTATAAGCATGAGGGAAGTATCTTGCATGTGTGTGTGTGAGCGGAGCCTAAAATCGATCTCTGTATGCATTCTGCATTCTTTTTAAACTGCTCATCCTCCCACCCTTCATCATCTCTTTCTCCTATACTCGATATCTTTAAAGAATGAACTTTTTTTTATAAATTCCCGTTTCGTTTTTCAATTCTATTCAAGCATTTCTTTCTTATCAGGGCATGTCTACTTTGTATACAATATCATCCTTCGCTTCGGGAGGATTTGAATTGCTCACATCATCGAAACAACGGTGTAAAAACCACTTAACAAATTCGTATCCAGTTAGCAACAAGAACTATCGAAGACAGTCGTCACAACTAACAGCAATGAGAACACAATTCACACAATTTTACGAATGCTTTAGATGGTGAGTTTGTTGGTATCTTTTGTCTCTATATGTCCATGTCCATGTTCACGTCGAAGAAAATACACGTCTAAACAAAGTAGACATGCACAGAATCTCAATCCAGAGCCATCAGCAACTTACATCCCTGACATTATTATTACAAACATGAAGAAAGAAGAAAGAAAGGCTTCTTTCACTTCACTTTTTTGAATTGGAATTAGAAATGGAATGGAATCGAATTTAAAATTGTTGAGCAGGATCATTAATATCCATCCAAGCTGTCCATCCCATCAGACCCATCCTTCCAAAACAAAACTCAATCTAAATCTCCATCCACTCACTCACTCTCCTCTCTTCTTCTGAATGAATAATCTCATTAAGGAACCAAACCAAAACAAAGTAAGTGAGGAAACCCAAATCCAATTGGATTGCTTTCATTGCATTCTCATTTTCATTCCTAAAAGAGAAAGATGCAGCATTGCATATTGCATTGCAGGCTATACACATCATTGCTTTTACTTTTCTGTTCATTGTTAGTCGTTGTTGTCGTAATGCATGCATAATTTAATCTTCACATGTGGCCTGGTCTCTCTGGTTTCTGGTGTGGTTTAGGTTTTGCTTGGGGTTTCGGTAAGTTGTGTTGTGGTGATGGCAGTAAATAATTGTGCCTGGCCTAAACCATCTACCCAAACTTCGATATCCAGGATATTATTCCGGAGTTTGGGGAAAATGTGGAGACTGGAAGGGAGCAATTAAGCAATTAATTTGTTTGTATTTTAATTTACCAAACTTTGCAATTTCAACTTTGGACAGTAATTAATGGCTTGATTACGTATCCTGCTAGCTATAGTGCATAACTTCTTTAGTAGACTCATATATTTATCTATATGGGAAAAGGAATATGTTTAGCAATGGGAGGGTCGGGGTACCTAAGAAAGTTTGTCCTCCTCCCACAAAATTAAAGAGGTAATCCACGAATTGTCATTTCTTGGGACAAAGTTTTGATTGGTCTTAGATTGTCTTTGGTCTCATCATTGATTTGCTCCTAGAAAAAAGTTTTTAATTTGTTCTCATTTGCTAACTAACGGGAAGAAAAAAGGGAATTGAAAAGTTAGCAAATGACGTTGCCTCATTTTCGCCATGAAACTTTTAAATTTGAAGGAAGCTAGTCCTATAACTTTGTCAAAACTTTCAGTTACAAACCAAACCACTTCTTTTCAAGTGATTTTTTTGCTGGTAACCACAACCCACAACCAAACTACGCAAGAGAAATACGCACATTTCCTATGCTTTTTATATATGCAGGTGTCATCGTCAGTAATCAACCGTGCATTATTATTGTGCCAATTGAGTCTGAGAGGAATGATGATTACGCTGATGGATGAATGAATAGAATGGTGAAGGAATAGAACCAACCACTTGGACACTTCAAATATTGACATTTGTTTATTCAATGCGTATTATAAAAGGGAGTTCCTTTTTTATTCGTGTCCCGTCCTATGCCTTGTATTTTCACTTTATGCATGTGCTGCTATCATATCATCATTCCAATCACAAGGTGTGAATTATGGTTAGTTGTTATCACCCTCCGGTAACACAAATTCTCGCCTGCAAAAACTCCACACAAGTATAAATAGACCACAAAGAAGACTCTTCTCGTCTCACACTTCTCACGCATAATAATGTACGCACATATCATTTAATTCACGCATGACGCATTCAATCCTGCACCGCATATCACATTCATTACACAATTTATTGTGGGGATGTCAAAGGGTGTAATGAATACTGACACTCAGCTAAAACCTCACTCTCTTACTCTCTTGAATGCAGATGTAATAAACCACGATCATCATCATGATAATGTGTAATGATGATAATTCCTTCCTGTATACTTACGCCTCCTGAATAATATTTTGTGTTCATCCTTTCCACCCTGCAGCGAATATTATTATTATTATTATCATAAGAAGGAAGGATTTATCATAACATTTTATCATTCATTATGGTATTCATTTAGAATCATTTCGGAGTAAGTAGTCGTAATCCGAAAGATACGAGCCACTGCTGCCATACAAAGGAAAAGAAAGAAATTTCATAAGAAATCCACTTGTGTGTGATGTTATGGAACAGGTTGCATGGATAAATTAAAAGCAACTCTTAAACTTTCAATTTAAATTTTCATGGTTCACTTGAATCCACTCTTCTGCCTCTTTCACTTAATTCCATGATGATGATAAGTTGTATTCGTATTTATGTAAATCCGACTTTACTGCACATGTATGCTTGGAATCCTCCTTCCAGAGGTTGTGGGACGATAAGCGGTTTAAATAATAATATAAAACAAGACAAGGAGTTGGATTGAAAATTGAAATTCCAAATGCTAATGCTAACGGATAACATGACAACAGACAAATGCCATGGTGAACTATGGGCTGGAAGTTTGTAAATTCCGAATGGGTTTTATATTAAGAATTAAATTAGTATGATGAGATTATTATTGCGCAACAATGATCCACTGGGGAGAAATCCAAGTACAGATTTTAGGGTCATGTAAGTAGGGTTGTTGTTGCCTGAATGGTGGTACAAGGGTAGAAATCAGTTCCTTTGAGATCACATCATGACTGGAACCAGGCAGTCTGTTATAATCATGATATGATTCCATGCAAAAAGAAAGTGAGGGGGAAGTATAGGAAACGTCTGCTGCAAAAACCCTTAAGCACATAGACAAATAATATGATCAAAGAGATACCTTCGACTTCCACATAAGCACCCACAAAACCCTCCAGCTGGCAATGATGTAGCTCAGCAGAAATATGAAAGGGAAAATGAAGACTTTCCCTTCAACTTTTATTTTCCACTTTGTTCTGCTCATTTCGAAATCGTCTATTACCCACATAATCACTCGTCAGTTTAGAAAAGTTTGTAGCAGTTTAGGCTTGTGTTTCGATTTTGGTTAGGCTTCCAGCTCCATGTTCCAAATCTCGTTCCTGCAACAAAAAGACAGAGGAATTTTCAATTCATAATACATTTTGGCAATTGAAAATCAGCGCAACAATAAAAGTTGTTCATTGAAAGTAAGATCCCCAGAGACTTCTGCAACTGAGACGAGTGGGGAACATTTTATTTTTTGAATGCGTAAGGGAAGGGCACACTGCATTCACAATGGATTTGAAGTGAATTAAAAAATTATTCCCATAAAATCCAATTTCCAGTCACAATTGTACCATAAAACGATTATTAAAATGGAGCAAGTTATGACTCAAGCCCAAAGGTTTTGTGAAGAAGGAATATTTTCTATGGGAGCTAGGGAGATATGAACTTTTGTGTACAGCTAAAAAAAGGAAGCCTGAAGGCGTCCTGTCCTGGTCCTGATATAGTTTACAAAATTGAAGCTTGTTTAACTTGACATGCCCTCTTTCATGTTCTACTTGATTGACACGTACAATCTGACTCATCTTGTACACCAGATCACCCTAATGCAATGGCCAAGTAAATGATGAATTCGAAATTGGTCCCTCTTCCTTTATGGTCTTAGAGGCTTGGTTGTACGTCGTAATTGTCACGTTCAGATCAGATCACAAGAAGAACATGATTGAAGGAAAAGAGTGCGATAGTGATAATAAAAATAATAAAGTATTCCTCCTGCTCTTCATCCCTCATCATCCCCTTTCCTTTCCCCACTTTTTAACAATCCAAGTCGTCGTCGAAGGGAGGAAGTGTCATATGAATGCTGTATGTTAAATAGTGCCTAAAGTCTAGAACAAGTCACACTCACATTATCCTTTTGTAGAAACTTTAGAAAAAAATAAATTCGCCCTTTGAAGGAAGAATACAGAAGCGTCACTATGATCATTATGGCATTTAATATTCTACTTCTTGAGAATAAAATTGTCTTTTCATGAGGATGCTGTGTAGACTGACCGGTCGTCATGTGCCTGTGCCTCGCCTCCGTAAAACCTTTTCACATAGAAAGAAGAAGATGAGAACGTGGAATAATAAAGCATGGAACTCTCTCTCTCTTAAGTTTCCCCTCCTGCTGACTTCAATGAAACTGTAGAGAAAACATTAAGTAACCCCCTGCGAAGAGAACACGAGGGCAATCAAAATCTCTGAATGAAAATGGAGTATGTGGAATTAGAATTCATATAGGATGATGATAATAATACACTAATGCGAACATTACAATGCATCATCGTTTTCATCCTTTCTCTTTGTTGCTCATTACTTACTTTACAGTGCCCCGATGGAACAGAATTGTTTGAGAATAAATCATAGCAATGTCCATTATTTAAGCAATGCTTTCTGAGGTCTGATAAGACGGGGACAAATTATAAATCAGCTACCGAAGATTCTGAAATATATTCCCTTTTTTTAACCTGGCATGGCTTGAGACGATTTACGAGGGTAAAAGGTGAGACTCCGTCGTTTGCTAACTTTTTTTGCACATGTGAATGGGAATGGCGGAACCTTTTGCTGTTGTCCTAAAACGGAAATGGAATTACTTTTTTCTTTTTGCCATTACTTCTAATTCGAACAGAAATTCTGGGAGAATAAATAAGGGACTGCAATAATAAATGTGGTCTCGCATCGTAGATCGTGGAGAATTAATTAAAACGAAAAGGGAATACTTTC
>JAQIWU010000891.1:0-20582 GCA_034696445.1 Isotomiella minor | reverse complement strand
TCTGGTGTAATCACTCACGCCACAACGCTTGTTGTTAGTCCACTTGTATAACTGCGGTGGATTTCTCTTCCACTCGTATTGTTCTCGTACATTCGTACTTTATTATTATTAAATACATGCAAGTAGTGAAACTCAGCCAATCTATATCCCCCAAATACAGAGAGTTTGTATGCAGCTCATCCAATTTATTGATCCTCATCATCATCATCATGAGACGGAAGGTGAAAGTATTATTACAGTGATGATGTTCATCCCTGTTATTTACTTATCCTTCTATGGTTGTATTTACTTAAATATCATCTGCCTTTGATCCTCGTCCTTTCTGAGTCAATCACTTTAATCTTTTAGGACAACAATGTGATGGATGGATGAGAGAGATGTGTGGCAGATTACAAATACCTACTACGTAATATTCATCTGTAAACTTCCATACGTGGAACGATGATCGCGAAACTCTCCATTCTTAGCCAGCCAATGTCCGTGTCCCCAAATCCCTGGAGGACTGTTATGTTACAGTAGTCTACCAGGAAATAGCTATGCAGATTCCGAACCTGTTGTAGCAGCATGTGCTCAAGCAATTAAATATCAGGAAGACAATCATTTTACGACTAATAATCCAAATCAACAACCCGCTGTGTCTGTTGTACTTCCACACAGGCACAGGAGAAGAAAGGACAATTTATTGAGTTGCACAAACCTAAAGTGTAGATGCCCCATTAGACATTATTGTCCCATTATTGTTGTAGCAAATGCTTGAGTTTGAATTGTCACAGCACCAGTTCAGACTACAGAGCTCAAATATGTTATGCTTTCTCTACGCTAGTGTTGCCTGAGTTGCCTGTGTGTGGTATGGTATGATGATGGAACAAGTGGAGTGGAAGGGAAACCTGCTTAAGGGGAAAATAATACAAATCCCATTCTCCAATTACTGGAACGATGACGAATCAAATCGAATGAAGATTTGATTTGATTTCAACTCATTCACTGAAGAAGTGATAATTCGATTGAATATTAAGTGAAAATTTAAGCAGTAAATAATAATGTTCCCTGCATGACAGTACTCACGTATGTGTAGTTAGTTGAGATTAGTGAACCGAGTCGATTCAATTCAGTTTTTTAAGGGTAACTTTTTTTTCGTCACTTTGACGTGGTCACTTTCCCTCTCTCTTATTCTTCGGGACTAAATAATGCACTTTGCTCCCAATTTTGTGTCAGCGTTTCTCATTTTTATATTCTCCGTTACATGGAATGTGTGATCTTTTGATATTCACTTTCACCAAACGAAATTCTGTTTCCTTATTATCGATATTATGGTATTGAGGAAACCTGTCATGTCATGAAACATGGTGACGTGAGAGAGGGATGTTACATTTACATCATTCAGTCAGATAAACTGTACAACTTTGTCATCATTATTTCTCAATCTTTTACATTACTCACTCATTCTCTATTCATTCATTCATTCACTCATTCATAAAATCCATTAAAAATATTACAAAACCACAAGAAGAAGAAGAAGAAGAAGAAGAAACTTTCCTCCTTTTCAGTTTAGTTTTGAAGTAGGAGGAACACGACGACGGCGGAGGAAGAAAAAGTTTCTCTCTTTTTTATCTTATCTTTTCTTCTTTCTTTCCACATCTACGTCTTATCACAGTAGTGCGAGTGTACATGTCTGTATCATTTGTGTATATAATCAACAACCGAGAAAATTACTTTTGCAGATGCCCTCTGCTCAGAGCTCTTCTCTAAAAGACTCCTCTTGTCCCTTTTCTTTCAATGAGCCAAAGGGCAGAGAGACAGTACACGCATTCTCTCGTCTTCTTCTTTCTTTCTATCCATGCTATACATTTGTCCCATTCCAACCAGACGACAAGACTAAAAAACCAATGGAAGATCGACTATAAAAGAGAAGAGACTATGAAAGAGAAAGAGATACTCTCAAACTACAAATTCGATAAAAAGAGACCAGAAAAAGAAAGAAAAGGAAAAGAAAAGAAAGAAACAAGTCGTTAAAAAGAGAAGAGAGACCAAGTCTCTTCTTTTTATCTTCCAAAAGTGAAGTAAGTAGTTCATAGTTGTGGTTTCGTCGTCTCATAAAATTTCAAACTGACTTGAACTAAATGCCACCACACTACACATACGACTATGCCTGCCACTGTTGCTTGAATGAAACCAGAGAGAGAAAGAAGTCGCATAAATACTTTCATAAAATTTGTCTCATTCGTCCTCACTTTTAGATACTTTTGGTTGGTTTTAGGGTGGGTAGGGATATCATCTTCAACCTATAGCATGTTTGCGGCGACATCGTTTCACATCACGTCCACTTAACTTAATAAAATCAAATAACCCTTTCATCTTTCTTTATCTCGTCAAGACAGTTATTGTCATTATTATGAAGGGAGGGATATCATTGTACGGATTGCGTAACGCCAACATGAATACAATTAATAAAGAACAATTTAACATTTGGATTTGAGAATTTGTGTGTGTGGGGACATTGGACGACTGTTCATCAAAAAAATGTTTCAAACCTCCTCTTTCTTTCTCTTTTGCACAGGAATGGAGCGAGTAAATGGAAAAAATTAACCCTGGATGAATGAACAAAACAAGATATTACTTACTTAATATTATTTATGACACACAAGCAGCAGTGGCGGAGGAGTTGTTAAAGCGAAAAGCCGTTTTAGAATCAGCTACGTTAAAAAAGAAGAATATTGAATCTTTCTTCTTTTCCTTTATGACGGTGGTGACGACGACGACGTTCTTCCCCCTTCCTGACTTCCTTTTACATCTTTAAGTAACTATTTATAGCAAGAATTAAAGTGTAATAATAATGCACTCTGACTCTACTGTTGATACTTGCGCTGTTTTTATGCAGAAGGAAATATATAAAGTTCTGCAACTTTTTTACTCGCAGCAATGAGTTTCTTCTTGAAGAAATTTTTATACCTCTAGCCACTCCCAAAACTAAGTGCAAATCACTTACAACTCCACCTACAAACCTCATTCAGCACAAGACTCCAAGTCAGCTAATTTGTTTCAAAACTAAAAGCAAACAAGACACAGGCACAAAAGAAAAGGAGAAGGCTAAACAAATCCTGCAGAGAAAGTTGGGTGGTGGTACTTGTGTTCTTCTGACATTCGTCAAGTGTAATGTAGCCAAGATCAGACAAGAATGTATTTTAAATTATTGTTTACACAAAGATAAAAGGTTGAAGGTTGAGAATAAAATGAAATCAAATAATCAAGAATTGCATCAAAGTAGCAGAATGCTGACAGCCTGAAGGAAGAATGAAATGATAATTGCAAGAATAAAACTTAAATTCGCTTAATTATTATTAGAAACCATAGCATCTACAAGTAAGAAGTGAAAGTTTAGAAAGACCATCACTAGCATTATTGGTGATAAAGAAAGGGTGAGAGAGTGAGAGAAGTTTTCTTTGCTTTATAGCTTTTGGAGTTTTAGTGTGTACCAAGCTTGCTTTATTCTTTCACTTGGTCGGTTGATTAGCAAGTTAGTTAGCTCAGCTATAGAGAGAGTTTAGCTCACAGTTGGGTTGGTTGGGAAGTGATGATTAGTTTTGTTTAGTTTTTAGTTTTAGAGAGAGAGAAGGAGAAAGTTGTTGATGAGAAGGAGAAAATTGTAGTGTATTAGTTTCAGTCAGTAATTAACGACAACTCTCACCTTCTCACTTTCTTCGTGTTTTTCTTTCTAATTCTAATTTGCTTCTTGAGTAAGAACGATCCATCCACCCAACGAACCAAACAGTCATCCATAATTATCCATCTTTCTCACTCACTCACTCACTCACCTGTGAAGAAAATGAGTGTGCTGACATGAATGAGCATTTCTTGTGTGAACAAACTTTCTTTTTCTCCAGAGCTCCATGTCCTTCCCGATGATGAGACGTGATTAGGTGGGAGCAATATGTGACAAAGGACATTGTGGTGGTGGGGGGATGAAGATGATGACAGAGATGTAGTGTAGTGGTGGATGATATAATGCACACATATAAAATCAGAGTGAAAGAGAGGGAGATATCATCACATCACTCTTTTTGGGGCCACCGTTGTCTTCTCAAACAGGGACGACTTTTGTCGTGAAAAAATATGATATCAAACATAAAGTAAACTGAACTGACAAAGGGAGACAGTCAGTCAGTCAATCAAATGATATACTACTGCTTTCACCGCTTCATTTTCCCTCCCCAATGAACGAATGAATGGCTTGATGATATGATGATGATGACTATGACGAGGATGATGATAAGAGATGAGTGTGTATGACTGTCTGGCTGTGGCATGTCATGATGTCGTCGTGTCATCATGATCACCACGATGTCATGAGCATCACACGATACACTTTTGTAATGATTATATGATGATGATGATGATGATTATCATGAAAGCATGATTGTCGGTTTGTTCTTTCTCTCCTCCCGTGATTTGATGCTATGGCTTATAATAAATATATAAATAACTCTTTTTCTCTCTGGAGAAATCACCTTCATATCAAACAAACAAAGCCGTTCTATAATAGTAATAAAAGTACATCATGCAGTCGTACAAAAAGTCCAGAGATAGAGAAAAACAATGTTTGTTGTTGGCTTGTTGATGGTCCCTCCCTCCTATTCCTTGGATGTACCAAGCTTTTTATGCTTTGTTCTTTTGACACAGGTTGAGGGAAGGAAAGTTCAAAGGGAAAGGACACAACTCTAAAAAGCGAATGTGAACTAGTCGGGGTACATTGAGAAAGAATCCCAAAAATAGTTATGTCTTATGCCTACAATGTATGTGTTTAGCAAGGTCGAATTTTACATCCTCATCTCCACACCCCCTCGCTCTCCCCCAACAGAAGAATGTTAACCTCACCTCATTTGCTATCTCTGGCAACAAAGAAACAAGAGAGGAAAGATATATACGCGAGCGTGTGTGTGTGTGCGTGCTTTTCTTTAAAAAATTAAAGAGAAAAACTAAAGACTTCTTGTCATCATAATAATCATCATTTAGTGAATTGTGGTCCAGACTGATCCCACTGCCCTCCGGGTAATAAATAAGTCTTTTTCCTCCCTCATGATAATGCCTGAGTGTATTTACACTGCGGAAATATAGAAGGTGCGTATAGAAAAATGCTTTCTCCCTGCCCCTAAAAAAGCATCTTCCTTTTAAAGCAGGGGAGGCTGTACACGGGCACACACACCGACGATATTTAAGTTAACTACTGCAGACGAGGATGACGATGACACAGGTCTTGACTTCATTTTATAAATAGGAATGAAAATTAAGGAGCGGAAGTGTGTTGAAGAAAGGGCATTAATAATCGCATTTTTTCTTCCCACCCATTCTTAACTCTCATCATCATCACAATCCCTTCCTCTTCCTCTTCTTCTTCTTCTTCTTCTTTAATGAGAGGGATGAAGAAAAAAGTGCACATGCACGCTGTCATACGCATTTACATAGTTTGATAAAGAGACAACGCGTTGTGATAAAAAATCGAGGAGGGGATTCATGGCGTATGTACGACAGTTCAAATTTCAGAGAAATACCCAAAAATATTTGAAAGATTCAATAATGCTTTCCAGGATGAGTATTGTGGCGAATTCGATGTAAGAGAGGAAAGTTTTTAGGGTGTGAAATTATTTTAAACTATCACAATCGCGTATTTTAAATGGGTAAGTTGAACTTTATGTAAATGGTCCGTGATTAAAGTAATTCTACATAATTTTTTGTTTAGTGTAAATAAGGTGTTACTCCACTTCCGGTTATACGACCCAAACACATAAAAACCATCACAGATAGATATACAATATGCATATTCTGACAAATAGCTGCCCGTCCATTCTTCCCCCTTCTCTCATTTATTCTTATTACACACACACACACACACAGAGAAAAACAAACCTAGAGGGTTTCTCGAAATGAAAGTACAATTTAGTCCAATACCAAGTTGTCATAAATTTTGTCACTTTTTCAGTAAAGTAACGTTTGTCGACCAGAGAGAAGGATTGTGGATAGACAGATTGAGCTTAAACCGCAAAAATAAAAATCTTGTTTATATCCACTTGGCATTTTTCTAACTTTTTTCCTCTTCTTCTTTGGGACCCCTCATCAGAGGTTTTGCATTTCAAGCACTTTCCATTGCAGAATAACGTCCCCATTCCTTCGTTCTTAAGTATATACTTAGAATTCCTATTTAGGCATTTCATCATTCCTAATACCACAACCCAACAAAAGCTGGAATGAGCAATGGAGGGTTCCTTTCCTTGTACAAGTCAGCCATACCATAATTAAGACGGAGAAAGCGCGCTTGGGTATTTGAGAATTACAAATAAAAAATGAAAAGTTCATTTTCCTTATGCTTTTACTTAACCAAAATCCTCGTCCTCGTCTCAAATAGAAAGAAAAATAGGTAATTCATTTGTCGGAAATTGTCATCTTCATCTTTCTCTCCTCATTGCCGATTATAGAGAGATTATCAGACTAGAATTCTACACTTATTACAAAAAAAAATCGAATCGACTAATCTCAGCCTGCCTCTGCATCGCCTCAAAATCAGAATCACAATCAAATCAAATTGCACAATTCAGTTTTTTCTATTTTTTCTTTCCTTTTCTTTCACCCGACTCAAGAAGACTGACTCTTCTAAGGAAATTAATCGAATTCCTTTTAATGAATCAAAGCGCAGGGAGAAGAGGAACGAAGGAAGAAAGACTATTCAAAAGAACATTTTTTAAATTTTCTACGAATCATTCGTTCATTGTTCATTCCTTCATTCCTCTTTTACCCGACTTTCAACTTTGATTCTTTTGTAACTAAAGCTTCCTTTCATGGAACGTTGCTATTATGATTTCCTTTCCTTTCTGTATATATCCTTCCTTTGGTTCTTGGAGTTCTTTTATTCCGGGCGAAGTCACAAGACATAATAAAATAGTTTCGCTTAGTTGCTAATTTTGGAGTACTATTATCGATTGTTTTACATGTAGGCTGAATTAAGGACAAATCAAAAAAATACTTGTCGATGGAAAAATGCTTTTAGAATGATGATCCAACCGAGAAAAGTCATAAAATGGAAGTCAGTTTTAAAAAAATAATAGAGTTGGAACAATCTGTTAACCATTTAAACAAGGAAGCCATTAAAAAGTTAAAACAGCTCTACTTTGTATGCATGCGGAAATCGATATCTTTTGGATGGATGGATTATTATTTATTGTACGTAATGCAAATGTGGAAGAAGGCAACCAGTGCCACCACGAACACCCCCTATTTTAGAACACCCCATTAAACATGAAAAGCCATAAGAGAAAGCCATAATAATTCTTCCTCCTGAGAAAAAAGCTATGAAAGAAAGGTTTGGCGTGGTAAAAAAGACAGTACCAAAATGTGACTTGATTTCAATTTCAGTTGACACAATGTTAATGTTACTGGAGTGAGGAGATGGGGTAAGAGTTGAGAGAAGAAAGTGACAGAAAGAAGACTTTGATACATGATTTAAACATTTGTACTTTCCAACAATAACAAAAGTTAAAATGGATTTGGGATTTTTGATAACTTGTGTAAGCTTGGGAGGAAGGAAGGAAGAGGAGGATGACGATAATTCTATTTTATACTTCATGATGACGGCATTGATACTGGTGATGAGAGGAGGAGGAGGAGGGGATAAAATTAGTAGATCATCAAGCTTCCAATCTAACCTATTCTCGGTGTGCCCCGTCCTCTGTATTTCTGCAGGCTTCTCTACGTCAAAAGCATCCATCCATAATTACAATTCGATACGCCATTGTGCCAAGCCACGCCATACACTCGACTTTGTGGAATGTGAATGTGTGTGTGTGGATCATAATATTTTAACACTTTATTGCCCATGTATCATACATAATGGCTCATCATCAACGCATTCATGGCAATGATAATAATAGTCCAAAAACCTACCAACTTTCTTACCCATAACACTTCTTCCTTCCCACTGTTTTTAAACATTATTATTTTCGTGTGGAAAACTTTTTATTCCGAATTCGAGAATTCTGTTTCTTTTTATTTTTATGGGAACGAGTCAAAAAATTACTCCATTTCCTTTTTTCTTACATTCTCCTTGTTTTGTTTCAACTTGAGGAAAAATTTGTCTTCCGTCACAAAGAGATGACGTTTTTGTGGTGATATGACACGATACAATCAGATTAGAAGAGGGGAAATGCATAAAGGAAAAGTGAGTAGGCTCAGCAGCTGCTAGATACTTTCTTTAATCATAAAAATAGGTGAAGCAGAGCAAAATGAATGAAATATGAAATTCAATTCATTTCATGATACATAGGGAAAATATAAAAATAGGAATTGTGTGTTGTGTGTGTACACTCCAATAATAGGATCGGATCAGATTATAGATAGAGAGAAGCTAAGCGTGGAATGAGTTAGCGTAGTTAATGGGATCTTGTACAATGTCGGATTTTTAAAAATGTCTGAATTTTTAAACCAGGAAAAAAAGAAGAAGAAGAGAAGCCAAATAACACAATCACCATTATTCATAATTGTATAATCCTTCCTTCCTCCTCTCTGTGTTCTCACACGTACAACGTAACGTACGTCGTACTCTTTCTGAAATGTGAAAGTTGTTTTTACTTTTCTTTGCTTGCATGCATCTCAAACTCATTTTTTCTCCTTCTTCTTCTTCTTCCCTGACTTTATTTTAACGTCCTCCAAAAAAGTGACAGAAAGGAGACAACGAATAAAAAAGAAGTGAGATGAGATATGATACATTCTCTCATAATTTTTACACAAAACCGTAAGAAAAAGAAAAAGTGAAAAGAGAGTGAAACGCATTAAGACGGAAGGAAGGGAAGAAGCCGACCATCCAAACCAACATTAAAAGAAACAGAGGAAAATATTCCTCTTCGTCTTTTGGTGTGCCTGTGCGTTGTGTTTGTAATCCTTTTTTAAAACCATATTTGACGACGACGACGTCGACGACAACATCATACCGTCCTCTTTCTCTTCTCACTTGGTTAATGGTTTAAAAAAGAAGCTAAAATTAAAAATATCCAAGAAAAGACTTGTGGTTTGTGGTGAACAGAAAAAAAACAGACGTGTGTGCTTCATAGAAACAAGTTATCATCTATCCCCTCATTTCATTTCATTTCATAATATTCATATGCATCTTGTCTTGTCTTTCTCTCTTGTCTTTTTCTCCGCACAAGTGAATTATTTATTACTTAACTTCCACAGCAGAATCCTACTTTTTGGCCTGTCTTTGTCACATCCTCTCACGTCATATCATATCATATCAAACGAGTGCAACAGTATCAGATGGCATGATAAAAAATATCTCTAAATGCCGTGTGGTTTTACGTTTCTTCAGATATATGCATGTATCCCTTTCTTTTTTGGGTGGTTTCTGAATAATGCCTCATACTCATTTCTCAGACGACAATTGTCAATTCCCCAAAAACAGGGAATTAGGTAGGCATTTCCTTGATGTATAAACATAAAGGTTTGGTGGAAATCTCCCTTTCCATCTTAACTTTTTCTGTGATTTATACTCTCTTCTACGCTTTGATTTCTTTGGAAAGTTTGCTTTACGTTATGCCTTGCCTTGTCTTTCTCTTGTCTCACATAAAACTTTTGAAAGGATTTCTCTCACTCACCTCACCACCACAACGTCAACGTGCAAAACACAAGACATATTATATTTAGATGTAAAAGAAACAAAAAGAAAAGTTTTGAAAATGGTCCAAGAAATTGTGAGAAACTGAAAACACAAACTAAATCCACACTCTGTCACGTCATATCATATCATCTTCAGGAAGAAGTGTCGCTTCCTTCTTTCAGCATTTTTCTTATTCATCTTGGCAGAAAACATTCTGTTTTACACACTCTACATCGAGGATATTGCATATAGTGTGACTTGGATGGAATGATTGTGCAGGTCTTTCTCAAATTAGCCACAAAAAGAAAGTGTTTTTGGCCTTACCCGTTGTGCCTGATGGAACTGTTGTTGCTGCTGGAGTCCATGCTGAAGTTGAGGAGTGGTGGGACTGGGCATTTGTGGCTGTCCGCCTGACGATGATGACAAGGATGACGAAGACGTAGACGAGGCGGAAATGGGAGGACTTTTGTTCGTCGAGAAAATTTGATCTCGAAGTTTTTGCAACTGTGCAATCATGGCGGATAACTTTTGTTCATTCTCCAAAATTGATTCATCTCCAACGACCAAAGACGGGCCTAAGCCTGGGAGACTAAGGGAAAAGAGAAGAAT
Source organism: Isotomiella minor (assembly GCA_034696445.1). Lineage (NCBI taxonomy): Eukaryota > Metazoa > Arthropoda > Collembola > Entomobryomorpha > Isotomidae > Isotomiella > Isotomiella minor. The sequence continues at coordinate 10,336 of JAQIWU010000891.1, read as the reverse complement.
GCATGAGATCAATGATGATGGACATGGGTATTTACACTTCGGCAAAATCTCAAACAAAAAGCATCCCCCAGGACCATTGATTAATAGCCTATACACGCATCTACCTCTCAACAAGCAATCAATCAAGTGGTTTACTGCCATACCTGCTGTCCATATTATTCAGAGTCGGTTGTTCCTTATGATCCTCCTCGTCCTCCACCACGTCGCCCTCATCCTCATTGTTACTAGCCCTCACTCCATTGTTGAGGCGGGTGCCATTGTTGTTACCACCTGACGTGACGGTGGAGGAGGAGGATGACGTGTTTGACACTCTGGACGTCAGTTTCCTCAAGACGTCGTCCATTGATTTGGCTTTCCCCTTGCCATCGCAGGTCATGTTGGGTGGGGTCTGTTGCTGTTGTTGGTTGCTACTGCTATGGTCATCGTGGTGGTGAAGGTGATTGTTGTGATGATGACGATGATTGTTGTGGAGATGATTGTTGTTATTATTGTGACTTTTCCCTCGTGTCGTGGTGAAAGTCCCGTCTGACCTCTTCCTCCTCCGCCCTCCACCTCCTCCCGTCGAAGGGGTGGTGGTACACCCTTCACCCTCTGGGGTGGGAGCAGAGACACCTGTGTCACTTGCATCACTTGGAGACCCCACCGACATCCTCACCTTCTCCTCAGGAGAAGGGCCAAGCTGCTTCTGGCCCTTGTGGACAATGTGATTGTCCTCGTCTGAGTTTGTGGGTGAGAAGAAAGAGCCCATTTCTGATACGTCTCCATCCTCATCTTCCTCCTCTTCCTCCTCCACGCACACGTCCATCATCATCGGATGGACACTTTCTCCACTTTCCCCAGACACAGCAGTGGTGCTGGGAGCTATGTTAATTGAATAATTGTCAATTAAAAAAAGCTAAGGTGATGATTCCTCTTACCTGGCCCAGCATCTGGGGGTCCCTCTTCCTCCTCGTCACTGTTGTTGGAGTATCGAGGATGATGACGATGACGGGATGTCATGACGTCCTCGTCACTCCCACTTTTCCCGCTCCCCTTCCTCTTATGACTACTGGACTTGCTGTGGATTGAGACTGCCAACCCTGCTTCTTCCAGGGAGGACGACGGAGGTGTCTTGATGTCACTGTTGACGTTGTTGTTGTTGTTGTTGTTGTTGTGACTGAGCATCGTGGACGCAGCAACACCACCGCTGCACTCTTCCAATTTGTTTGGAGGCGACTTTCTTTTGGAACTCATTTTCCCTCACGTGGGATGACAACGACGCTGTGATCAGGAGGATGAGTGGTGGTGGTCTTCCTGAAAAAAATATAGATAAGCGTATGGTAGAGTGCTTTAGGAAAACTCCCACATTGTCAATTATTATCATCATCGCTTAATTGTTTCGCCCCGAAAGAGAGCTTTTAAAAAGGAGGAGGTGCCTTTTTTTAAAGGTTTTGTGACTGACTCAGAGAGAGAGAGAAGAAAAGAATAAGACGAGAGGTGATGCACAGGACAGAGGAGAGGAGACAACCCAGACAGATAAGATAGATAATCATCAATTGAACGTAAATTTGCATACTCAACAACAAATATAATAATAATATCTACATTTTGTGATGAATAAGTAGGTGAATGAATGATGATGATGATGATGAGGCGTACAAAAAGTTCAACTTCATTTCATTTCATTTTTCAAGGCTCCACAATGTCGCAAAAATACTCATTATGATGAAGATAATATTGATTCATCTTCAATTAATCCTGCTCGTATAAGTCAAATGAGTTATGGGGATAATTAACTGCCACATTTCCTAACTTTAGCTACTCTCACCACAATCATAAGCAGTTGTAGTGGACAGTCTCAAAGTGCCCCAGTTCAGCCAACGTTGTCTTGCCATAATTACCAAAGTCTATAATTATTATTATTATCGTGGTAAGATGTGTTATCGGAAGTTGCCATGTTTGCGGAAGAAACGAAATTGTCCCTTCGTGTTGCCACGACATTGGATTGATCTCTCGTCTCGATAGTGCAGGAGGAAAGTTGCAGATTGGTCGATTGACCACAGGTATATAGGTAATGATGATGTGGAAACGTAAAGACATGGAGTTTTTTTTGATAATCATGAGCAAATAAATAGATGAAGCAAGTACAAAGTAAGTGTTTAATTAAATGACCGGACTATTTTCCCTTTTTTAATCTAATCTGTGACAAAATAAATGGGAGTGAGAGGACACAAAGTAGAAAAAAGAAGAGACCAGAAGATGAGAGCCTCTCTCTTGCTGGGTGTCCCAATCAAAATTAATGCTCTGTTCTCCTCTCCGTAACGTATTAAAACGTAATGTAATTTACATATCTTGAGAGAGAGTATAGTACGTTGTAGTTGGTCTGTTGTCTCTTATCTCTTTTATTACTTAACCCTTCTTCTTCGTTTTTTATCATGCATCATTTCCATTCAAAAGTCGACATGATTTTTGTCAGACATCATTTATTTCTTAACAACTAACTAACTGTGTCACAACAACCGAGTCATTCATTCTCTGACTTTTAAAAAAATAAAATAAAAATGATAATCGTTATTATCCTCTCTCCTCAAAAACGACTTGTGTATGCTTATGATGATGATGATGATGACGGGGTCTGACGATGATGATGATGATGATGATACTTTTATTGAACTGTGTACCAATATGCAAGAAGTCATAAGCCCTGCCGGTCATGGATGGAAAGCAGACAAGACAAAAGGTCAAAACCTTACAAAATTATTTTTCATTTTGGCTCCGCTATGCATTCAATAAAAACTTTTCAATCATATCGCATAATAATATCGTGTTATGCGGAGATGGATTGGGAGTGACCTGCTTTGTCGTTGTCTATGATTCCAATATTTTTGTGACGAAGGGTCATTTCAAAAAGTATGTGTCTGCCTTCTTGTGACCGAATCCCACAATCGTTTTCCCATGACCGTTTCCGCTGTTCCCTTCTCTTCTATTGAATTATGATCAGAGACATTGCTGCCAGCAAGACACCATTCCTCCTCAGAACGTACACGTCATTTGCAGAATAGCCTTGGCAGACAAGACAGGCAGGCAAAAGAGTAAAAGATGCATTTACATGCTACCCGCATTTAATTGTGCATCCACTGAGTGATAAGACGCAGAACAGAACAGATCCGTCAAAGGAAAAAGATGAAATGAAGAAACAACAAAAAAAAGTTTGGCGAATGAATATATCATTTCATGTCATTTCATAACTTGTCTGTCTGTCCGTCTTCTAGGCTATTCACAGAATTTCTGTTGTTATCATTTAAACCAAAAGCCACATGCATATATAATTTTTCAAAAAATCTTAAACAATAATTTCACTTCTTCTTTTTCTTAGAAGGTCGAAAAGCAGAGCAGAGAGGAGATAAAGATGAAGGGTTGCGATTGAACAGTGCGAGGAACGGAATACCAGGGTGCCAATAAAAATATTCAAGAATGAAAGGAGGAATTGAGGAAAGAAAGATTATTATTACGATGTGAATGGATGAAGAGAAAAAATCGGAGGAATGGAAGAGTCAAACACAAATCAAATCTTTTACATGGGAAGAGAGAGAGATTCCAAAACCTGACAAGACGGAAGAGAAGAAGAGGAAGAAGTCAGTTTTATAAAACAAAAAGTCTCGCAAATTTTAGCCAGATTTACATTTGCATGCAAAAACTCCCCTCGATGTTATTATAGCGATGAGTTATGCATGTACGAATCCTACTTGATTCTCTTTTACAAAGTGCAGATGCTGCTAAAATTTAATAGATATTTTTTTTGTTTGAATTTGTAAATTTCCTTTCGGTCTCGTCTCAATAACTGAATTGGGATGAGAGAATTGTTTTAACAGTGGAAAAAGTTGGCATTATGGAAGTGAAGTTTAAGTAACAAAACTGTCTTCAAAATGCATTTGTATTTCGAATTTGTACTTTTACTCAAATAGTCAGGCTGTCCGTATGTCTCTTCTGTTCGATATCACTCAACACTTTGTTGATGATGATGAGTGTGTGATAGTGGTAAGGCCTACATGTCCATTGCCATCCAGCTTTCTTTTCTACATCCACGCCATCCTCCATTCCCATTAAAATAGCCACATTTTTTGTCTATTACTAAATAGTAAGGACTTGCCGTGATTCATTCGCAAAACTCAGTTTTTGTTTTTTTTCCTTTAACTATGGCCATAGGATACTATGAGAAGATATACTGAAGCATTCTAACACTTGTTTGCAGACATGATGTTAAGGAAGAGAAGAAAAGAAAGTAAATTGCAAATCCTATTAACCAAATTAATTTTGTGTGTGGCAATAAATCTTCGTTTAAAATGCTACAATTTGATACTAACTGCTGCATCAATCCAAAAATGAACCAACTAATTGGCACTGCCTCCTGAAGTAAAGCAAACTCCTTAATTGCAGCTTCTTCAGCACTCGTATATGGGATAAGTAGTTGATAAATAAATCATTGACACTTCTCCAGGTTCCAGGGAGTTAACCAATTATTATTTCCTTAATAAGAGAAAGTGTCTTTGATTTGTGACCGAGAAAGTGTTTGATAAGGCATTCATTCATTCGAAACGCATTTCGATCTACAAAACCTGTTCTTATCTGATGCATTTTGTCAGTGGCATTCGTATACAAGAAAGAGAAGGAGGAAATATTCAAATCTCAAAAACGTGGGTGGAGGTAATTTCAAGATATTAAATAGGGCGATGCGGATGATTCACATAAAGATTACATAGAGGAAGATAAATGTGATAGGATGTATACTCTGTTTGACGAAAAATTTAAAGACAGATTAAATTGATGATGACACGCATCACAAAAATTATTAAAAGACCCTCATTTTCTCTAAAGAAATCCTGATGCAATCAAGCGTTATTTCGAAAGAAAGAAATTGTTTCAACCCATACATAAATTATACAATATGACAAATTCTTGCGCAACAATTATGAATGACGAATACTCCGTTGGCTATACTTGCTTTTTGACCTCAGTGAAAGTAAGACAGAATTCCTGCCAACAAAATGAAAAAAAATCAGGAGAATGAATAACACAGCTTTTATTTGGCTTTCTGAAGACAGTAGTGCAGGTTGTTATGTTATGTGTTGTGTGGTTGGTGTTGTAAAATTAGTCGCATAAATTCAATTCAAAAGAGAAGAGAGAAGAGATGAGACGAGACGAGACAAAATAAGCTTGGGGAACGACATTCTTACGACTCTTGGCACAATATATTTCTAATAATAAATATGAAAGATGGATAATAATGGGCCTTTTTTAAAAACACAAGTGTGAGATTTTGTCATTATTATTATGATCTGGAACTCATCCGTGGCGTTGAATGGCACATGACACGACATGTACACATAGTGTTCGTATACGCCTATGCACATTACCAACCATGTTTGTTTGAGAGTATGTGCCACAAACAAGAATGAGTTTACGTTTACGTTTTGGTATGCAAGAAGAACGTCGAAGAAAGAAAAAAATAAAGCTCTTGTGTCTCTCTGTTCTGCCTGTCTTCTAAATGTGACATTTTTCATTATGCTTTTTTATGCCTCATTATTATACTGTTATTGCCATTATTATTGTGGTGATCTATTTTCTCTTTACGACTATGGCTGTATGGGACTGTTCGTTAGTCCTCTCTCTTCACAAATTAAATGGCGAACCACTTTAGACTCTAGCCAGTTTGTTTCTATAGTAGCACACACACATATTTTAGTTTTAAATAGATACTTATCGTCAGCCAGAAAGCAATAGGACAACTACACTTCATTATTGTGGTGATCTTCTCTCCTCGCATCATTACATTAGATTCTTAACGCTGCGTTGTACAGGTGCCTCGCTGGTTGCAAGGGAGTGAGTGATGATAACCATCTTCAATAGGATAATGATAATCCTCCTTTTTCACCCATAGACTACTACCTTTCACTTGATAAAAAAGAACGTCATTCCTTTAACGCCTAATTGCTTCTGACCACACGATGCGAGACAGAAATTAGAGGAACAATGAAGCCGGTGAAAGTGGGAAGGGTGAAAGTTTGAAAGACGCTGCAGTGCTTGCTTTCCACTGCACAGTCGCAATGCGGCCAGAAGAAAGTGGGATGGGACATGAGAATAGAATAGAATAGAGAAGAGAATGGATGGATGGATGCACACACACGCATTGTGCCAAGAAGACAAAGGACGACGAGGATGGATGATGGGATTGGGAGGATGGGTTGGGAAGAAAGAAGGAAGGAAAGAATAGACAGGATAGGGTTGGTTTACTCCGCTTTGCTTTTTATGAGAGTGGGTGGGAGTATCATCGCATTGTTCTTTTCCCGTCTCATTCCGTCATTAGTTCATTCCATTGGAAGCGGAACGACCAATAATAAAATACACACACAAATAGCCAAATACAACGCTCTTGATAACCCGAAAATCATATGCATGAGGGAGTCCAGTTAGTGGCGTAGGAAAATTACTTGATAAGACTAGATAACACGTTTGGACAAGAATATGATTAACGAATGTCTGGTCGGACGGACATTGGGTTCCCGCAGGTAAAGATATAGATGATCACTTTATGAAAATGTTGGAAGCACCAGTATACCCCATTATTATTGCTAAAGAAGTAAGTGAAGGAAGGAGGAAGGAACAAAGACTTTTTAACAAATTGGCACTTGACTCTTTTGAGTATGTGCCAAATTGCTTTAAAATATTATTACTTTGTCTTCCCGTGATATATCCAGCAGAGACTCCACTCCAAATAACAGAAGCATCATCCTTTTCACCACTCGCTCCTGTTCTTTGTCTACTGAACTCACCAACCAGCATCTTCTTGCATGCGTTTTTTTTTTAAAATTTGGTTTGATTTGAAAAGAGCTAAATTAACAAGCACCACCACCGAGTAAATAAATTATCCAGTCATTATTCCCTTTCTCTCATTGTCGTAGAGATGCATGCAGTTCGTTGGTTGGTACATGCTGACTCGACATCTTTCCTTGGAGAGTGGAGGAAAGGATGGATCGATAGATTAGATTAGATTGTGAGATTAAATATGATTGGATTGGGTTCGGAGAGAGGATTGACGACAACTGCATGTTGGATATTGTTTCATAATGGAAGAGAAGCCAAGAATAGAATGGAAAATCTTAGACTGAACAAATGATAATGACGAGACGAGACACAGCTTCGAAATAAGAAGAAGAAGAACAAAACAAAAAAGAATGGATCCTTCTTTCTAAGGCTAAATTAAACATTAAACAGATACTAAAATTAAACAACGCATAAATAATGATGAGAACCAGGACCAGGAAAGAGAGGCTATAGATTACTACATGTTGAACTGAATGCGTGTGTACCATGCAACCAAGCAAAATTAAGTGAGTGCAGCAACACCCATAAATAACCCTTTCACGTAAATTACTTTTTACATTGTTTTCTCACTCCTCTCTTTCAATCCAATCCCATCCTCATTTCCCTCTCTGTTGTTCATGTCAATCAATGTGGATTTAGGTACGGTTGTGTGTGGATGTAGATACATAGATATATATAGTAGATGTATAGTTATATTGTGTAAGAAGGAAAGATCATAAATTGGTGTTTTGCATTTACTGAGTTTCTGATAGTGTATGAGATGAATCACAAAACATACTAACGCTGACTTGTCGTTTATAAACAGCAGTAATAGCGACCATCAACTTTCTCCTTGTTCAGCCTACCTACTCAACAAAGGCAAAAGTAAACATTTCTTTCTCAACATCTACAACGAGTAGGTAAATTATCAACACCTCTTCAGATTTCACCTTTTTCCTCACCACAGAATGCTTTCGCAAGTAACTTTGTTTATGTGTCATCGTGCGTGGCGTAAATTTACTGGTGACTTGAAACACTTACAGCGTTATATGACAGTAGGGTAACAGCATGACACTTTCTCTCTGTAAGTGCTGCAATTGTGTCATTTGCTTTTTCCTCCGGTGGACACGGTAGTAAATAAATACTTTTAAAACAGGAAGGAAGGAAGGAACAATAAAGAAAACAAGGCTGACAAGCCGTCCAGAACTAACACAGTGAAAGCAAGCCATAGAATAATGATGTAGGAAAATAACAATACACCAAACCACCCTCCATAATACTTTCACATGCATCACCGTCAGCCTAGCCCATTCACGTTCACCCCACGAATTCACAGAAGAAAGAATCAGTAGAACATTATGTCCGCTTTTCTTGCTGTTTTTTTTAACAAAAGAAAGAAAGAAAGGACAACAGCAACACTCGAGAGGATTAAGTGGTCAGTCACTTTTACTTTTTATCCAACAAAACCATGGGCCCAGACTGCATTGAGAAGAGGGTTTGCTCAGGAAGAAGGCCTTTCATCCATTATCACGTTTCTTTTGTGTTCTGAATATTTATTGCATTTCCACTGGAAATTCTACGTATTTAATTTTTTTGTCTTTGTTTTAGGATGATATCCAAAGAACTAAAGATTCACCATCAATAGGAAGCAGGAATTGAAAGTACGGGAGAAAGTGCAAATGGAATCATTCGATCTTGATTTATAGATGGCATGATTTCCAGAGGCTTTATTCTGTATTTTTGAATATCGCCACTTTCTCTCTTTCAGAAGAGCTCACATTATTTATTAGTGACTGACTGACTGAGTTACTACAAAACAACATCATTTGTCTGAATTGCAGACAAGAGTTTTAGGATTCTGTGGCTTGGTGATGGAGGAGAATGGCAACCTAACCAACCAAACCATTATTTTTCCTATCCTCCTTCTGCTCTTTCATTTTTTACACACATGCATAGTTAAACCACTTTACGTCGTCCCATGCACAATGTATGTGAAAGCAAGCGACTTTCTCCCTTTCTTTCCCTTTTTCACAGGAGAGAAGAAAGAAAGAAATCGTTGAAGAGTCAATAGACCATAAACAATAAATATCCAATCCTTCTCTCTTTCTCTCTTTATTCTGTTCCTTTACTTCCTCCTTTCTCCCTCAATAATCCATAGAATAGAATAGAAAAGAAAAGAGGGCCTTGGGTAAACACATTTATTTAGATACCTCTAGATATACCGGGCACACACTCAATTCTGAACTGATCCACCTTCTCTATTCCACATTCTGTCTATTATTGCCATCATCATTTCTCCCACTTTCCTCTCCCTTCCCTCCTGTCTGCGAAGAATACATTTTTATTTAAAGAGAAGAAAACGGATAAGTGTCTCTTTCATTCTATTTTTATGCAATTCAATTCAAATGGCTCACTCGTTCAGCTCCATTTACAAGTCAACTGACCCAACACAACAGATACAAGTGAAAGAGAAAGTAAAGTAAGTTCCATTTATTGCCATAAATCTGATCTGTTGCAAAGGACAGAAGGAAATGACCGCGTAATGATCGTCGTTGAACGGACAAATAACTTTCACCTATTCACAAAATACATTTATGGGTCTAGCTGACCACACACTACAAGGAAGATGAAGATGGCCTGACCCCAACAGTAAAGATGACTTTACTTTACTGCATGGTAGCATATGATGACATTTGGAAGTTACACATTTACATTATATTAGTCAAGTATTGTAAAAAAAAAATAATAAATTGGCCAACGTAGATGATATTCCTCCACATTGTGCGAGGAAGAAATGCATGTAGGTATGTTATACATTTTGTACGTAAAGGCAATTTCATTCTTCGTCATTCAGGGAGGTTGTTGGAGCATGAGGTCTAAAGTGGTCCACAGTTTCCGGTTGGACACTGACTGATATACGATCCCAGCGTTTCCCCTTGTAGCTTCTATCCCTAGGCCCATCATTTTGTTGCCTTGTATAATATATTTTACAGTGAAATAAAAAGGATTCATAAGCATAAAAATACAATAACAAAGCAAATCAATTTTGTTTATAGAGTTGATATAGAGCCCATCGCCTTCTGCATGGAAGGAAATATTAAACATGCCGAATTGTCCACATCATCCCTACTTCGAGCGAGAATTGCGACAAGGCTGTTTTTTATCAATGAGCCATAAATAAAAGTCCTGTCCTGGACAAGACTTGGGGCTATGGAGGAGGATGGAGAGAACACCAGACTAGAAAGAAATTAAGATAGCAGAAAAGTAATTCAGACGCAGACAGAAATTAAATTAATTTTGGGTGACAAGTGGCAAAATTGTACCAGATTAAAATAATTAATGTTTGAATTTTAAAAAAAAAGTCTAAACCACCTACTATAGACAGGCCAAATGAGAGTACAGTGACTGTAGTAATCTGTAAAATATGTATCTTTTTATTGTTCACCCCACGTTTTAAATTAGAGTATCTTCTGTCGTATGCCAGTCATAGCAGTGA